>CM064503.1:622911-637911 GCA_032716605.1 Paralithodes platypus | reverse complement strand
TAGATCAGGCAAGGTTAGATTAATTAGGTTAGGTTGGTCAGGTCAGGTAAGTTGCGAGGGAGGATTCGGTTAAAGTTTGCGTGAACCTAGTAAGGGTGAAGAGGCGGAACAACTATACCAAGGCTCCTTCATCTCCCACTACTCTAGACTCCTATCCCCAAGTAGCAAGCTCAGTTTATTAAGGGCTTAATCCAGGACGATTATGTCAAATTACACTAAGCAAACCAAACTAATCTAATCTAACTTTATCAAAACTTTAAAAGAAACCTAACCCGCCCTAGAATTGCAACTACTATCTATCTATCTATATTTCTGTTTATCTATCTATCTATCTATCTCAGCAATGTGATCGCCTATGCAGACGATCTTGTAATATTGGCTCCTTCGGTTAGAGGTCTGCAAACATTGATAGATATTATGGATCATGAAATTAAACAACTAGACTTATCTATTAACTCTGCAAAATCAGTATGTATGATCTTTAAATATAAGTATGGACAGGAAATGAATCCTTTCATATATTTAGACAATAACAAATTAAATATAGTTTCTGAATACAAATATTTGGGTTTTATAATTGATTGTAATCTTAATAATGACTTGGATATGATAAGATGCAGAAATAAGTTTTACAATGAGTTTAATTGTCTTTTAAGAAAGTTTAGCAACACGAGTACTGAAGTATTTTTTAATTTATTTCAAAGCTACTGTTTGAATTTTTATGGCGCTGAACTTTGGTTTAATAATATAAAATGTTATATACCATTTAAGCAGTTTTCCATTGGATACCACAAGGCAATAAAGAAAATATTGAATATGAAGTACTGGGAGAGCAATCACAGTGCTTGTAGAGAATGTGGATTGATGGTGTTTAGGCATTTGGTTAACTGGATGAAAATAAGATTTGTATATAGAAATCTCATAAAGCCATGTAGTTTTATAGAGAAGAACATGTATTACATGTTACATAGATCTTTTCTTGTAAAGGATGTTGAAAAAATAATCCTACATGAGTATGGATTTACTAACTTATTGCTAAATTATATCAATGCTATCAGATCAAGAATTGTTTATGTACAGAACACAGAACCAACTATGCGCTAAGGACTTTTAGCTTAATGTAGATTACGTAAATAACTCTGTAAAAAGTGTATGTATATGTCTTTTTATGAAATAAAATTATGACTGACTGACTGACTATCTATCTATCTATCTAGCTAGCTATCTACGTGCGATTATATATATTGTAATCAATCATTGGACAATAAATATTACGAACAAAGCAATATTTGAGTTGCTAGTTGGAATAGTTGAGTTGTTACAAGCAATGTTTGTGTTGCTACAAACAATATTTGATTTGTTACTAGCAATATTAAAGTTGTTACAAGCATGATTGGAATTGAGTTGCCAGTCTTGCATAATGAACGTCGTAGCCAACTCACACCTAATGATACGAACTGAAGACAAAAATCCCTAATGATACGTTCCTTCCTTCCTTCCTTCCTTTCACATTCCTCTCATTAAGGGGGTAGTACTCGTTTTTGATGGACCCCCTTCGCCCTCATGTTTAACATAATTATTAGCTTTGAGGTTTTAAGACGTTCGTTCCGTTTGACGATTTTGAGACCTTTCGCCTCATTTTTTGTAGGCTATCAATATTAAGACCTTACGTGCCCTTTAGGTGTAGATTTGTTCCTGGCGAGCGATAGCAAGCCTCTAATTTTAGAAGGAATCGGCCTTCGGTAGGGACATTTTTCTACCGAAAAATGTACAATTTTATCTTGAAAGGGGGTCTAAGGGGTGTTTTTCTAAGATTGATGGAGGTCTAGAGAGGAAACTCAAAAATAAACCAAGCACTTAACACTTAACACCTTTAAGATGTTGGGCATTCCTTCCTAGGTCGTTAACCCTTTCTGTACCGGCGACGCCCTTTTAACTTTATTCTGGCACTATTAGACGATTATATTCAGCTTACAAAGGGCCTCCAGCAATTAACAATCTTCGAACTACCTCATTTAACCCTTTTTACTCCGACAGATCCTTCTTAAACTGCATAAAATCGTCTAAATATAGCCAGAATATAATTAAAAAGACGTCGCCGGTACTGAAGAGGTTAAGAATTGAACAGGCAAACAAACACTGGGTCTTTTCGCATCTGTTTCATTTCATCTGACGGTAAATTGAATCCCTTAGCAGCTAATTTATCGATACTTAATGAAAAAATATGAAACCATTATGTCTCTGCCTCATATTAAGACCAAGTTTATATAATTAGCACCATATTGCATTACAAAATCTGCAAAATAACTTGAGAAATCATGATGGGAACTTTGCAATTACACAACACTAAACAAGCACACCACTCTTCCACCCCCCCCCCCCCCAAAAAAAAAATACACACACACATACAGTATAAGTATATGTATATCTATATATCTATATCTCTCTCTATATATACTGTACTGGAATGACTCTGAGGCACAGCTATATTAATTTGTCTTATCAATTTATGAGCAGCCTTCAGTTTGGGAACACATTATGCAGATTAACCAACCATAATTCCTAAACTGTCAAAAGGATATGATACACACAGCCTTTTGGGGACCTAGGGAGATGGGTTTTTGGGACCTAGGGAGACGGGTTTTTGCTCTCTATGTTTGCGGATGTACGTTTTAGGGCAATATATAGCCATTAAGATTTGCTGCGGCTAATTAAGTCTACCGGTAAGGAGGATCTAAAAGGGGTAAAGTCGATAATAAGGGGTTTCAGTTTGCTACTAAATATGTTGAAGGCTATAATAGATCGGAAGCCGTTTTGGAGCTAGGCCATGAAAGGTCTCTCTTTAAGATTGTCGCGAGGCATTAAGAATTGTGATAAAGGAAGAGGGTTTAGCTCTTGATCGCCACTATGTATATTGGTTCACATTAAGGGGAGATGGGTCGGTTATTTTGTCCCCCTTCTTCCTCATGTTTAGCCCCATTACCTTTCAGATTTTACGTTTGGGCCATTAATTTGCCGGTTTTCACACCTTTCGCCCCATTTCGTTGTCAATTTTAAGACCTTTCGTGTTATTTAGTTGTCGATATTTTCCCGGCGAGCGATAGCGAACCTGTAATTATAAGAGGAACCGGCCTTTGGCCGGGATATTTTTCTACCGAAAAATTTACACATATTTCTTGAAATGGGGTTCAAAGGGGTGTGTTTCTAAGCTTGATGGAGGTCTAGTGAGGAAACTAAAAAAATATAGGCCTACGGTATGAATAAATACATTAATAGACCACAACAATAGCCACTAGCACCTTAAGAGTCCCTCGGTCTACTCTGTATCTTATGTTGGTAGGGCTATATTAGATGAGGGCCATAATAATTGAATTAGGTTAAGTTTAGTCAAGGTGGTGGGTAGATTAATGATCAGCTTAGTTTAACAGGGTACCGTACTACTTGCTTTTTATGGACCCCCTTCTCCTTCGTGTTTAGCATATTAGTTTTGAGATTTTAAGACGTTCAGCCCATTAGTTTGGCGAGTTTAACACCTTTCGCCCCATTTGGTTGTAAATTTTAAGACCTTTCGTGCAATTTAGGTGTCGATTTTACCCTGGCGAGCGATAGCGAGCCTGTAATTTTAAGAGGAATCACCCTTCAGCCGGAAAAATGTACACATTAATCTTGAAGGGGGGTCCAGGTTTTTTTTCTTCTAAGATTGATGGAGGTCTAGCGAGGAAATTAAGAAATACATAAATACATTAAAGAATAGATCAACAAATGAGGCACTAGCCCCTTAAGCTGAAGGTTAGGATAGGTCTGGCTGATAGAGGCTACACATAAATTGCTTAAGGGGAGGTCTCCACTTGAGGGATTTTTGTCTTGACCCCTTTCTCCCTCATGTTTAGCCCCATTGCTTTTGATATTATAAAACGTTTGCCCCATTAGTTTAGCGATTTTAAGAACTTTCACCCCATATTAAGACCTTTCGTGCAATTCAGGTGTCGATTTTATCCTGGCGAGCGATAGCGAGCCTGTAATTTAAGAGGAAATTTTTAAGTGGGAAATTTTTTAAGTGGGAAATTTTTTAAGTGGGAAATTTTTCTACCGAAAAATGTACAAATTTATCTTGAAAGGGACTCAAGGGGGTGTAATTTTAAGCTTGATGGAGGTCTAGGGTACAAACTAAAAACCTCCCCTTAAGTTAATTGTTTAAGTTAGGTTAAGTTAAGCTAGGCTAGGTTATGCTAAGCTAAAGGTTAGGTTAATCTGGTTATGATAGATACGTGTATCTTAAGTTCACTTACGTTGCGTGCGTGTTTTTTTTTTTTATATTCTTCTTTTTTTAATGTAAGAATGAGTTAGTTACTGACGGACTCATGATTTATTAAGAATGAGTTAGTTACTGACGGACTCATGATTTATTAAGAATGAGTTAGTTACTGACGGACTCATGATTTATTAAGAATGAGTTAGTTACTGACGGACTCATGATTTATTAAGAATGAGTTAGTTACTGACGGACTCATGATTTATTAAGAATGAGTTAGTTACTGACGGACTCATGATTTATTAAGAATGAGTTAGTTACTGACGGACTCATGATTTATTAAGAATGAGTTAGTTACTGACGGACTCATGATTTATTAAGAATGAGTTACTTACTGACGGACTCATGATTTATTAAGAATGAGTTACTTACTGACGGACTCATGATTTATTAAGAATGAGTTAGTTACTGACGGACTCATGATTTATTAAGAATGAGTTAGTTACTGACGGACATCCTCAAAATCCCCCTTGCAGATATGTTTGTACATTTTTCGGTAGAAAAATGTCCCGGCCGAAGGCCGCTTCCTCCTATAATACAGGCTTGCTATCGCTCGCCAGGAATAAAATCGACACCTTTATGACAGGAAAAGTCTTATTGACAAGGAAATGGGGCGAACGAGCGTTCTTAAAATCGTCAAACTAATGGGCCGAACGTCTTAAAATAGAAAAATTAATGGGGCTAAACATAAGGAAGAAGGGTGATCAGAAAAACGACCCATCTCCCCTTAAGTGAAATAACTTGTGGGTGAAATAACTTGTGGGCATTGATAAGGGAGAAGGGGTGACTTGACTAGACTATATCCATATATGGTTATTTTATTATGCTCTCTCTCTCTCTCTCTCTCTCTCTCTCTCTCTCTCTCTCTCTCTCTCTCTCTCTCTCCGTCTCCGCCTCTCTCTCTCTCTCTCTCTCTCTCTCTCTCTCTCTCTCTCTCTCTTGTTCTCTCTCTCTCTCTCTCTCTCCCTTCTTCTCTCTCTCTCTCTCTCTCTCTCTCTCTCTCTCTCTCTCTCTCTCTCTCTCTCTCTCTCTCTCTCTCTCTCTCTCTCTCTTCATACCAAATAGAGAGCAATGATCAAATAATTAACACCTTGACTACGCGAGGCCTTCCATCACAACCTCCTGTAGAGGCTACTGTAAATATAATCGTCTAATAATCACCATCAAATATAAATGACCTGAATCCACGTGTCCTGAAAGGGTTAAGGGGAGATATATAATATATTTGTTTATTTTGTATTTACTGTTTTGTTTTAGATTCCTCCCAAAACCTCCACCAAGCTTTACAAAATACCCCCAAGAACCCTCCTCCAGATAATGTGTGCATTCTTCGGTAAAGTACGCTGGCCGAAGGTCGGTTCCTTCTAAATTGCAGGCTTGCTATCGCTCGGCAGGAAAAAAATCGACACCTAAATGGCACGAAAGATTGTATAATCGCCAAATAATGGGGCGAATGTCCTACAATATCTAAACTAACGTGAGAAGGGGTATACAAACTCCCCCACCCACCTCTTAAACATTTTCATAACTTGGACTTTACTTTCCTTCAGAAGCAGTCAAGAGTATCATAACTATAGTCTATTCATTATGACAAGGCTAGACATTTTGATTCCTTGCTTCTCTTCACTCAGGAATGGCGGGGGCAAACTGGCTGTAAATCTCCACACCAACTACTGGTTGACTCTTCCCAAAATGGTAAAAATATCAGTTCGATTAATCAAATACTTGTTGAGTTATGCGGAGTTAGAAAACAAAAGAACATATTTCATTCAAAGGTTTCATAGATAGTTAATAGTTAGCCCATCATTCTAAATTCCTGACAACATGAGAACACTTTTGACCATCTGATACAACCAAAGAATTAAGGTAAAACAATAGCTAAACTCATTATTTTCTTATGTGTGGAAATAAAAATGTGACGTCTTAAACATTCATTATTATTTTCTTATGTGTGACAATGAACATGTGACATCTTAATCCAGAATAGGAATAATGAGTTTCCAAGACCTCGGTGCCAAATTGGGGCAGTGTTATCTAGAGTGGTGAGTGTCATACCGAGCAGTTAAAAGCACAGATAAGGAGGAACAGGCACTTCAAGGCAATCGGTGTTTTTTTTTACTTCCGGCCCATTATACCATACCTTAAATAGTATTAGTCTGCACAAACCCGAAGATAAACAACTACTGTATATTACACGCAAACATGTGCACACACACAGTATATACCGGTATATATATATATATATATATATATATATATATATATATATATATATATATATATATATATCTATATATAGAGAGAGAGAGAGAGAGAGAGAGAGAGAGAGAGAGAGAGAGAGAGAGAGAGAGAGAGAGAGAGAGGAGAGAGAGAGGAGAGAGAGAGGAGAGAGAGAGTGTTAGTTAAAATGAGTTAGTTAGCATTAGAAAGATAGTTAATAATGCCATCGCTCCCAAACCAACCAAAGGGGATACTAATCTTAATAATCGTACAGAGAAGAGATATCAAACAACAAGGAGTAAACAGATCATTAAATACCCCATAAATCCATATATATAGTGTTTATAGTCCTGGCCCCGGAATAATGAATATATAATCCACGGAGAGGGAGGGAGGGAGGGAGGGAGGGAGGAGGTTATTCAATCTAACAGCTAGAGCAAAAACTTAGGGGGGGTCACCGGCTTCTTTTTTATCTTTCTCTCCTGTTCTCACTTTCCCTGGCTTGTATCCATTCGGCCCCATTCAGCCAACTGTTTTAGGACGTTTATCCCCATCCAGGTGTCGATTTCTTCCTGGCGAGCGATAGCGAGCCAGCATTGTATGGAGAAATCCGGCTTCGCCGGAGAAATTTTTCTATCGAAAAATGTACGAATTTAGCTTGCTGTCAAAACAAAAATATGTATATGTTGGCTCGCTACCGCTCGCCAGGAAAATATTGACACCTGGATGGGGGTAAACGTCTTCAAACAGTAGGCTGAATGGATACAAGCCAAAGAGAGAGAGAGAAAGAGAAAAAAAGCGAGGTGGGCTCCCTTAAATCAATGTAACCGTTTCCAGATACGAGGACGTGCTGCTTCCTTTCATTCTGGCTACTAATAGACGATTTTATTCAGCTTAAGAAGGAATTGTTGGAATCAGAGTAAATTGAGATGAATTTTACCCATTTGATTCCTAGAGGGACTTCTGAGCCTGAGTAAAACAAATTATTATTAGCCGAATTAAGTGAAAAAGCTTCCTCGAAATACTGAAAGGATTAAATAATTACAGAAGTCAATAAATAAACTTCCTGCCTTAATAGTTATTGCTGACAATGTCTGTCCCTGAATTAACAATATATAAATAAATAACATACAATATTGGTACCGGTATATTGAAAGGGGGAGGAGAATTTGATCTAGAAATGTGAAGGAGAGTGAAATTAATATGTTGTAAATAATACAATGTTTAAAAACCACACACACACATACTGTACAGTATATATACACATATATATATATATATATATATATATATATATATATATATATATATATATATATATATATATATATATATAATAATTTGTTTCCTGAATGAGATATTGATGTCATAGTCAGAGACAGGTAGACAGGTATAAGGGGAGGGAGGTAAGGGGACAAAAAGTGGTGTGTGAGGCCCCTTAAGAGACACTGGTGATTCATTATATTGGGGACAGTTCTGGAGGAGGAGGGGCGGGGTGGGGGGGGTTTGGGGGCATATCTCGGGGATAATTGACTGCTGGCTACACCCCCCCCCCCCCCCCCCCCTTTCCCTCTGCCTGATCCTAACCCCCCCCTCCATCCACACCCCTCCCGCTTCCCTCTGCCTATACAATCCCCCCTCCAGCCTTACCCATCCTCCCCCCCTCACACGTACACTCGCCCCCCCCCCCCCCCTTTCCCTCTGCCTGATCCTAACCCCCTCCCCCTCCCCCCTTCCAACCCTTGACCCATAACCTTGATCTTTAGGCCTAGTCAATACTACTGTTTTATACCTGGATTAGCCCCTTCAATCAGTCGACCGAGGAAATCTTCTACTACATGGTATAGGCCTATTCATATTTTTTCACCAACCAACTTTACTTCTAAACTCAATTAATGAAATCAACAAATACATTGGCACTCCAAGGACTCGAACCTAGGTCACTCACACCGACATTCCGCGCATTTATGCATTACGCTATCAAGACAGTTAAAGAAATATACACAAGCCTACGATTTATTATGCAGTTTCGAATCCTGCATATTAATCTGAGCATGTACACTCGACCAAAAAACAATCTTTACACTGGTGAGCTGTAAATAATCTAGTGTGAAGGGAATAAATCGGGTGAAACATACGTCTGTGAGGTATTATCATAAGATTTCGATCCACTTCCAGAATGTTTAGAGCGTTAAGGTGCGTCCACACAGGCGACAAAACATGTCGGCAACACAAAATATCGGTACAACATACAGTAGTAGGCAACAACCTGTTAAGTTGTTAGTGATACAGTGTTGCAGATATATCACCTACACATTAGTACCAACATGTCTGCAACACCGTATCATTAACAACTTAACAGGTTGTTGTCTACTATAATTGCATGTTGTGTTGCCGGCATGTTTTGTCGCCAGTGTGGGCGCACCTTTAGTGTAAATATTGTTTTTTGGTCGAGTGTACATACATACATTCCAACTGTACTATGGTAGCCTAATGTATATACGAATGGAAGGAGTAATTAATGGGGCACTTAACCATCCCAGTATTAGCTGGAGGGAGAGGTGGGTGGGGAGGAACCTTCTTATTTTGCTACGGTATCCTTTTCTTTATCTCGTATTCAGTAATTAGTAATTTAGATATCCAAACTGCCCCGTCAGGATCAATAGGATTTTTGTTTTAAATCTTTCTATCTTTTTCTTTCTTTCCCTGACTTGTATCCATTCGGCCCCATTCAGCCAACTGTTTTAAGACGCAGTTTGTGCTCCTTTGTATTAAGGGGATGGTATACTGTATTAGACCTATTTTTATTTTTTTTTATTTTTCAAGGGTATATATGGATTCCTCTCGTCGTTGCGATTCCAACGGTGCACATATATATATATATATATATATATACAGTATACCGGTATATATATACTTTTTAGTTTCTAGACTATATTATGAAAACTTCTAAAGCACCCATAGACGGGTTATTTATGTATGGATTTTGCTCAATTTTCTACCACTAGTACACTTTCAAATTTGAAATTTTAAAAGGAATTGGCAAATTGGCCTTCTGGCCGGGTACATTTTTGTGGATCTACACGTCCAATTGGATCTAATGTGAAAAAGGCACGTCCAAAATGTGAAAAAGGCACGTCAAATTGGCTCTAATGTGAAAAAGGCACGTCAAATTGGCTCTAATGTGAAAAAGGCACGTCCAATTGGCTCTAATGTGAAAAAGGCACGTCCAATTGGCTCCAATGTGAAAAAGGCACGTCAAATTGGCTCTAATGTGAAAAAGGCACGTCAAATTGGCTCTAATGTGAAAAAGGCACGTCAAATTGGCTCTAATGTGAAAAAGGCACGTCAAATTGGCTCTAATGTGAAAAAGGCACGTCAAATTGGCTCTAATGTGAAAAAGGCACGTCAAATTGGCTCTAATGTGAAAAAGGCACGTCAAATTGGCTCTAATGTGAAAAAAGCACGTCAAATTGGCTCTAATGTGAAAAAATCACGTCAAATTGGCTCTAATGTGAAAAAGGCACGTCAAATTGGCTCTAATGTGAAAAAGGCACGTCAAATTGGCTCTAATACGAATAAATAAGCACGTCAAATCGCCTCCCCTTGAAATCGTGGGAAACTCCACGTGATCTGTCCGTAGGGTCAGATAACCTAATCCTTCACACGGAACCTGTGTGTTGACCTTGGAGAGAACACACATAACAAAGCCACTCCAACAGCTTCCTCTCCCTCCAACACCCCTTCTCCCCTCTCTACACTCTTCAGAAAAATAGGAAAAGTAGAATGTAGATACGAGGTGCCGTTGTAAAGGCTTATCCCTCAATACCTTCACCTGACCTGACAAGGGCACGACATTGATACTGATCTGTAGGCTATTGATGTCGGTTTAAGTCGAAAGCTAAGAAATGGAAATATAACTTAATAATCATGGGAATAAGATAAATATAGTTATATACGATACATATATACTGTATATCACAGCACTGAGCACAATACTAACATGAAGTGATAAACAGTATAGTCACATTCAGAGTAAAAATAACGATATATGAAATAAAATCTTTGACCACTGATGTGTTTTATTTTTTCAGGGAGGGATGGAGGGAGGGAGGGAAGAAGGAAGGAAGGAAGGAGGGAAGGAAGGAAGGAAGAAAGGAAAGTAAGAGGGAGGGAGGGAGGGAGGGAGGGAGGGAGGGAGGGAGGGAGGGAGGGAGGGAGGGAGGAAGGAAGGAAGGAAGGAAGGAGGAAGGAAGGAAGGAAGGAAGGAGGAAGGAAGGAAGGAAGGAAGGAAGGAAGGAAGGAAGGAAGGAAGGAAGGAAGGAAAGGAAGGAGGAAGGAAGGAAGGAAGGAAGGAAGGAAGGAAGGAAGGAAGGAAGGAAGGAAGGAAGGAAGGAAGGAAGGAAGGAAGGAAAGTAAGATGGAAGGAAGGAAGTAAGGAAGAAAGGAAAGTAAGATGGAAGGAAGAAAGGAAAGTAAGAGGGAAGGAAGGAAGGAAAGAAAGAAGGAAGGAAACAAGGAAGGAAGGAGGGAGGGAGGGAAGCAAGGAGGGAATGAATGAATTAATTCATGAATGAATGAATGAATGAATGAATGAAGGAAGGAAGGCAGGAAGGAAGGAGGGAGGGAGGAAAGGAGAGACTGAAGGTAGGAATATCAGGTTACACAGTTGCCGCCCTCCAATCATTGTCTGGTGCATGAGGGCTTTCCAACCAACCTAGCTTCATAAACATTGTCTGGAATATTCTAGTAGGCGTTTTAAGGGCAGGGTTTTTGTTTTCCTTAGATCCCCTTCTCCCTCATGTTTAGCCCCATTAGTTTTGAGATTGTAAGACTTTGGCCCTATTAGTTTGGCGATTTTAAGACCTTTCATCCCATTATTATAATAATAATAATAATAATCTTCTGGTTACTTATATAGCGCCCGTCTCTCCTCCTTCGAGGATTCGCAAGCGCTTGGCTTTCTTTAGTCTACCAGAGACCATTACCCATCCCCCTTGCTCATGGGGAGATGGTAACCTCCGGCTGTATCCCAGAAAAACTTTTCAATCTGAGCGGGGATTGAACGCGAGACCTTCAAGGTGGGAATCAGGCACGCTATCAACTGAGCCAGCCGGACGGATATTATACCAATATCAGAACCTTTCGTACCATTTAGGTGTCGATTTACTCCTGACGAGCAATAGCGAGCCCTAGGGGGGGGGGGATCTTAAAGCTCGATAGAGTTATAGGGGAAAATGATAATTTAAAAAAAAAAAAAAAAAAAACGATAAAGATGACCAAGAACAAAAGGATTAAAAATAGAAAGAAAATAAAACAAGAAAGTGGTTGAGAAGAAATAGAACTGTGATGATGGTGATGAGGAGAAAGAAAAAACTAAAAATAAAGAATAACGAGAGTGAAGAGAAAGAAGGAAACAGGCAAGCAAGGAAGGAAGGAAGGAAGGAGGGAATAAATAATTGAATGAATGAATGAATGAAGGAAGGAAGGAAGAAAGGGAGGAGTGAACCAAGCAAGGAAGGAAGAAATAAATGAAGGAAAGAAAGAAAGAAAGAATGAAGGAAGGAAGGTTATGGGATCTATCAGGTTACAGTTCCCGCCCTTCAATTATAGTCTGCTGCTTGAACTTTGTAAACATTACCTCTCCTACAGTTCTATTTTGATTTATAATACTACTACTACCGGTGCGATGTTTATGCTTCGTGATAAACACTACCTCTTTTGTTTCATTATAATTATATGTGTATACATTTCCTATGTTATAAACAGTACCGTACTTCTCCTATAATTAATTCTATTTGTTTATAAATGTACTATACTGTATACTGTAGAGTTGTAGACATCGATATTTAGCAGAATTACCAGCTATAATACGGTCGTACCGGTACTACATTTATAGATACCGGTATATAAAACCAGATTAGTCATATTTTCTATCCATCAGAAACTTACATTATTATTGAAATTCTGTTTTATATCGATGTTTACAGCTCCAACTTCCTTATGGAACGAAACTCGCGAGTGGTCAACTGCTACTTCAGGTGCGAGGATTTTGCTTTGGTTCCTGTTATTAATCAATATCAGTCTAATTTATGGATAAGTGGTTGTGTCTGTTTGTCAGCTTATAACCTGTACATATTCACAGGTAAACCCCATCATGACTGTACGTAAATAAGGGTTTACAGAAAATCAGAAATTAAGTTATCGTCGCTCACAATAACTATACCTTTTCATTATATCATGTCACAGTCTTTCATTTTATTCTGGCTATTATAATATACGACTCTATTAAGCTTGGGAAATGCCTATGGGAGTTAAAGGGTTAATTGAGATGCCTTCAATTTGAACGATTTCTAGAGGACCTTCATGTTCTAAGTAAAATCATCTGATGCTAATAAAGATACAATTAATATGATCCCAGTAAGGATTATTAGGTATAAGTTGTTGTTTATTTTCTTCAGTTTTAATCTTTTGAGTTAACTGTGGTACGAATTATTTGGCCAACCGTACAATGCTACCTAAGTAACACACCGTTCTTAACATTAATCATCAATTACAAACCCCAATGCACTTGAATAAACTAATGAAAGCATATGGTCCTCCCAGGATTCGAACTCGGGACACCACACCAAGAACGTAAGCATCTAAAATTCTAAACCATTACACCACCAACACAGACAAGGAGGAAGTACGAAGCTTAATGATAAGTTGCCTTTTTGCCCCAGTCCGCTCGGTATGCCCGGCCAGGTGACTCAAAAGGTGTGTTACGGTGGTGAGGGTGAAACAGTAGAGGGGTGGAGAGGAAGGGTTAATCGGACAAGCAAATTAGGGGTGCAAACTAAGATATACAAATATAGCACCACACATACCATACTGAACACACATACACTTGGATTACATAAACACACACACATACCGTACACACACACACACACACACACACATATGCACACACATGCGCACACACACACTCACATAATATGCACAAACACACACACGCACATACCTGCACAACAGACATCCATTCATAAGCATACACACCTGTCCAATACACACAGAAATACATCTGTACCACACATTATGCATTCATAAATACACACACAAACACACACACACCGTCCCATTGTTACAGAAAATGTAATTTCCGCAATTATTTTATTTTTGTGTTACCCCTTTAACGTGTTCCTTTTCATACCGCGTCAAAAGAGGGTGGAAAGTTTATAATTATCTAAAAGACCCAGCCCACCATTGTGTGAGAGAGAGAGAGAGAGAGAGAGAGAGAGAGAGAGAGAGAGAGAGAGAGAGAGAGAGAGAGAGAGAGAGAGAGAGAGAGAGAGAGAGAGAGAGAGAGAGAGAGAGAGAGAGAGAGAGAGAGACCGAGAGAGAGAGAGAGGAGAAGAGAGAGAGAGAGAGAGAGAGAGAGAGAGAGAGAGAGAGAGAGAGAGAGAGAGAGAGAGAGAGAGAGAGAGAGAGAATAAACACACACACACAGACTACATTAATCACTCCCCGTCATGTTAATTCGCCACACACTGTTCCACAAACCCCCCGCCCCCCTTCTTCTCCTTCTCCTTCTCCTTCTCTCTCTCTCACACACACATAATCAGCAGGTAATTAATATCTACTTCCCTCATAAACATTTAGTACCGTATTCAATAAATAATAATCTACTATTTGGCTATTAGGTAGCGCTAACTAACTTGACAATAATCTGGACCCCTTAACTTCTTATAACTCAAAATGAATGAAATCAATCGGGCTGACATTTCTATCATTTGGGAAGAGTCCACCAGGAAATAGGAGTGGACATTTACAGCCAGTTTGCTCAAGGTTCTTTTGAGTTATGAAGAGGTCAGGGATCGAGATAATTATCAAGTTCGTTGGCGCTACCTACTAGTATAGTTGTCAATAGAAATGAGAGCCCAAACACAAGGAGAAAACATCAGATAATATATATAAATTGAATTTAGTATATTTGGACTCTGCTACTGTGACTTCGAGGATATTCCCCGCTAAAGTGTTCGTGTGACAGCCGCACTAAGCCGGTATCACATGGGTGCCTTTTCCCTCAACTATTACCGTCAACACTGGTCCAGTAGTTTATGTCGTCATTAAATAAATATATACTGTATATACAAAAATAATAATAATATAAATAATAATAATAATAGTAAGAAGAAGAACAAATACTAATAAGAAGAAGAATTGTCATCAAAATTAATCCATCTTCATTTTAGTTTTCGATACCAGTGTAGAAGATCCCATAAATGTTGCCAGAAAACTTGCTCTTAATTAATTGCTTGAAAAAGATGTTGTGACATACCTCCTTACTGTTCTATTCTTCCCATGACCGTGAGACCTAAATCCATTACACACGCACCAAGGAAATCATTTAATATTCGCCCAGCCAGGCACTTTTCATCGTGACAAATGCTGCTTAATATGTGTGTTTGTGTTATGAGTGACAT
>CM064503.1:560051-622811 GCA_032716605.1 Paralithodes platypus | reverse complement strand
TATTTTTAGAAGGGCCATGTTTAGAATACTTTGTTCTACCTCTTCAAATCTGTCATGTTCCCTAATGTTTTGGTAATATTGTTTTGTCTTTAATGTCCATAGAATACACCATGGCTATTCATTTTAACTATTTAGTAATATTTTAATGATTGCAACCGCATGACCTTCAGCCACAACGTTCCCCTAAGTGGTGGTGGGGCTTGTGCTGAAAGGTGAATATATAATACTAGCTGAGGTACCCGGCGCTGCCTGGGGGTAAATCGAAGTATGGGCTGTCTATCTTGGGTTTATTTATTGGTCGATATATTTACTTATCTATAATGGTTTTAGTTTCCTCCCTAGATATCCATGAAACTTAAACAAATATCCCTAAGATCCCCCCTTCTAGATAAATTTGTACATTTTTCGGTAGACTCTCTCCTAAATTACAGGCTCGTTATCGCTTGCCATTAATATATTGACACCTAAATGGCACAAAAGGTCTTAATATTGACAAACAAAATGGGGCGAAAAGTCTTAAAATCACCAAAGTAATGAAGCGAGCGCCTTAAAAGCTGAAAATGAATGACGCTAAACATGAGGGACAAGGGGGTCCAGAACAACCAACCAACCAACTATTAGACGATTATATTCAACTTAGGATGGACCTCTAGCAATAACAAGGCTTCAAACTACCTCAACCAACCCTTTTAACTACCACAGATCCTTCCTGAGTTGCATAATACCGTCTGAATATAGCTAGAATAAAATATAACACGTCGCTGGTACTCAAAGGGTTGTTGTTGTTGTTGTTCCTCAAGCTGCCTGGCCGAACGAACAAGCCCCCAAGGGCCCCGAATAAGGCCAAGGCCATAATTCGAGCGAGCCCCACGAAGAACCCTCCCTGCCGACCCACAATAAAGCCTGGGTGACCGAAGCCACTCCATGGCGGGAAGCTAAGGAGGGTGCGGAAACGTCCAGGAAACCAAAGCCCCACCCAGGGCCCTGTGCCCCTCAGCAATTATGAAGAGAAAGTTGAGGGGCAAAGGGTTTTAAAAGTCACATACCGTACTCGTAGATAGGGAGGGTAGGCGTTGAAATACACATGATCACATACCTGTTGGAAGAGAGAAATAACCGTTAACATCAAGTATAATTTACTAGTTCTATTAACAACAAACTCAAGATAAATATAATACATAAAACAAAACAAAACAAATATCCATTTACAAAATATTAGAAGTTTGGAGGGCATCATAGAAGTATTCTGACCAGGATTCGAACCCACTCACTCCAGATATATTTGAGAGAGTTGGGCACCGTAACCACTCGGCCATGAGCGAGTGGTTACGGTGCCAAACTATCCCAAATATACCTGGAGTGAGTGGGTTCGAATCCTCGTCAGCATACCTCTCTCCCAACCTGTCCGAAGTGATCATAAGGCATCACATAACACTATTACCGTCAAAGGGGGCAATTGTGTGATAAGATTCCTATATAATGAATATTAGGGGGTCACCGTTTTTGTTTTAAATCTTTCTCTCCTTTTCTCTCTTTCCCAGGCTTGTATCCATTCGGCTCCATTCAGCCCCCAACCGGTTTTAAGACATTTATAGCCATCCAGGTGGCGATTCTTCCAGTGCGAGCGATTAGCCAGCCAGCAATTGTATGGAGAAAGCCGGCTTCGCCGGGAGAAAGGAATTTCTATACGAAAAAATGTACAAATTTACTTGCTGTCAAAACAAAAATATATATATGCTGGCTCGCTACCGCTCGTCAGGAAAATATTGACACCTAGATGAGGGTAAACGTCTTAAAACAGTAGGCTGAATGGGGCCGAATGAGAGGGAGAGAAAGAGAAAAAAAGGCGAGGTGGGCTCCCTTAAGGGGTTTCATGGATGGCCCTCAATTTCCCAAGGTGTCCAAAAATTCTCTCTTTGACGGTATATGCATAATAGGTGATACTAATTCTTCAATTTCGACACCAGATGTATCTAATGTCGAATCATCCATCTTATGTTGTTGTTGTTGTTGTTGTTATTGTTGTTGATAGTTGCCTTTAGAGAAGAACAAAACATGGCCTAGCGTTACAGACAGACAGATATAGATAGATAGATACATAGAAAGATAGTTAGACAGAGATAGATAGACAGAGATAGATAGACAGACAGACAAACAGAATGACTGATGTAGAGACAGACATACAGATAGATAGACAAGACAGATATATATATATACTATCAATATATTTACTATATATAGCTATATATTCAATATATATCGATAGATATAGTATATATATATATATATATATATATATATATATATCGTATATATATATCAAATAGATAAATATAGAGTGTTAAAAGATATTTATGTGACAGCAAGAGAGGGGAGGAGAGTAGGCCTTCCAGAGGAGAGTGTGAGAGTGAGGTGAGGGCAAAGTGAATTAGAGAGAGAGAGAGAGAGAGAGAGAGAGAGAGAGAGAGAGAGAGAGACGAATGGAGAGAGACCGCGAGTGAGAGAGAGGGGATGAGGGGGAGGATGAGAGCAGAGACGAGATAGAGGAGAGAGAGAGAAGGATGAGAGAGAGAGAGAGAGAGAGAGATGAGAGAGCGAGAGAGGAGACGAGATGGAGAAAATGAGCGGGAAGGAGAGAGAGAGAGAGAGAGAGAGAGAGAGAGAGAGAGAGAGTTAATCAAAAGTAAATATCGCTTATTCTCAAACAAACGCCGGCGATCACATAGTAGCAGCATATTGTGTGAATAATTGTAATAATAATAATAATAAAAATATTAATAATAATAATCAATAATGATACAAATAATAGGCCTAAATATAATAAAAAATATTATAATACAAATAATCATAAACTATTAATAATAATAATAATAATAATAATTGCAACAACACCAACAACTACAACAGAGGCACTAGGTAGAGCGCATACCTCCGTCTACGCTGGCATGCTGGCTGGTTCTTTACCATTAATATCATAGGCCTAAATATTCTTCTGGATCTGGGTTCCAGGATATAAGCCAGATCGCATACTAAATTGAATCACTTCTTCCTTAGCGCATATCCTATCTGGCCACCAAAACTTCATGAACATTGGTTCACCACTTTGTGAGATATCTTGTTTATAGACAAACAGACAGACAAACAAACGGAGGCGTAAACATAACCTACGGTCAACTTCGTTGGCGAAGGTAAAAGAAATATATACAATAATTATAGAAAACAGAAAGCCAGTTAATACAGTATATAAATAAAGATCCTAAAAACGAAAAACGACGAAGGGCTATTTTCCTCTTAATAAATGGAATGTAGATAAGGGGATCACGGAAGTTGGGAGGGGAAGGGTGATAGATGAGATGGGATTAAAGAGGGAGATGGGGGTATTAGAGGGGAGAGAGAGGGGGGGGGGAGGGAGGAGGTAGAAGGAGGGAAGAATGGGAAGGTAGGGGTGGAGAAGTAAGGGCAATACTAGCTAACATACAAACATACCATCTTCAAAACGAAAAACTACGAAGGAATGTTTTGCTCTTCATAAAATGTGATGTAGAATAGTGGATCGCAGTGAGGGGAATAAGGAGGGGAAGGGTGATAGATGAGATGGGATTAAAGAGGGAAATGTGGGTATTAGAGGGGAGAGAGGGGGAGAGGGGAGAATGGGAAGGTGGGGGGAGGAAGGTAGGGGTGGGGAAATAAGGGCAATACGAGCAAATTAATATAAACATTAAACACCATAAACTACGAAGGAATTTGTTTTCCTCTTATTAAATGTGATGTAGATAAGGGGATCATAGTGAGGGGAATTATGAGGGGAAGGGTGATAGATGAGATGGGATTAAAAGAGCGAAATGGGGGGTATTAGAGGGTGGAGGGGGTGGGGTAAAATATGGGATGAAGAGTGGGGATGAAGAGAGGAAGAGAGGTAGGGGTGGAGAGTGGGGTAAATAAGAGGGAGGAGAACGGTGGAGATATAAGAAGGGAAGTGGGTGAGGAAATGTAGTTGTTAGGGGGCGGGGGGAATACGGGTATAGAGAAGAGGAGAGAAGTAGGGAGGAGAAAGAGGAAGTATATTTTTCAACTTAATAAATGTGACAGATAAGGGGATGTCGGTGAGCGGAATTAGGGGCATGGTGATAGATGAGAGAGGCTTAAAGAGAGAAATGGTGGTAGGGGGGAGAGAAAGAGAGACAGGGAGAAGCTATAGGATGTGTGACTGTGTGTGTGGGTGGGGAGGGGAGAGGAATAAAGGGAGAGGGTAAGGGAGTGGTAGAGGAAGAAAGGTGGGGGTAGATGGTGGGCTGGATAGAGGATACGAATGGGGAGAAGAGAAGAGGGAAATGGGAGTAGAGAAAGAGGGGAAAGAGAGAGGAGTACATGTGTTTGAGTATGTTTTGGAGATAGAACAAGTGTGTGCGTGCGTGCGTGCGTGTGTGCGTGTGTGCGTGTGTGTGTGCGTGTGTGCGTGTGTGTGTGTGTGTGTGTGTGTTAGGAGAAGAGAGGAGAGAAAGAGGGGAAGGAGGAGAGAGGTGGAGAAGGGGGGGGGGGAGGAGGGAAGTGGGGAAAGAGGGGGTGAATAGGAAGGAGGAGAGAGGTAGAGAAAGGGGGGTGGAGGGAAGTGGGGGGGGGGGAAAGGGGGCGAATAGGAAGGAGGAGAGGTAGATAAAGGGGGGAGGAAAGTGGGAGTGGATAAAGAGAGGGTGAATAGGAAGGACGAGAAAGGTAGAGAAAGGATGGAGGGAAGTGAGGGGTGAAGAAGAGGGGGTGGGGGTGGGGTGACAATAATAGAAAATACCCCATCAGGAAAATAGAAGAAATTATGAGAAGGAAACAGAGAAAATGGAGAATAGGAAAATGGGGAAAATATATGGGTAGATTAGAAGGGGTTTGAGGGGAGAAGAGGGGTCTTAATGGTGAGGGGGGAGAGGGTAGGCAGCTCATTATAGAAACTCTCATTAGGGGTGATGAGAGAGAGAGAGAGAGAGAGAGAGAGAGAGAGAGAGAGAGAGAGAGAGAGTAATATTGATACAATGAGCACACAGACCTTACGATCCGAGCGAGGTGATCAGGACATAATTATAGTAGATAGCAGAACCCAAATGAAAAACGTGGAAGCAAATGAAAGCAGAGCAGAAGCCCCCCCCCCCCCCCACCACCACCACCACCACCACCACCACACACATACACACCTCTTATTCTCCACCATCACCTCTCTCTCTCTCTCTCTCTCTCTCTCTCTCTCTCTCTCTCTCTCCCCCCGACAGCGTGGAGACGTGTAATGAGATCAGACATTTAATTGACACAAGATATAGGACGGTAACGAATGTGTGAGGCTTAAAGGAAGGTGTACTTACTCTAGTTGTACTTACTCTAGTTGTATTGCGGGAGTGAGCATGCTCGTTATTTCCCGCCTCCTATATGTGTAGGTGTTATATGTATCGTTGGAATGGCTGTGGATGTGTGTGTAGTCTGTATTTTAGCCAATTGGCGACATCGGAAACGAAGGCTTAGGGTGGATCTGTATGGTACCATTCTCACTATAGACGGTACCGTCTCGCCCGAAGGCTTAGGTAGCCATCAGCTTAGGTGAACCATATGATACCCATCTCGCCTTGTACCATTTTTGCCAACCCCAGATGGGACGTCACAACGTCGTCCACTTATTCCAGGTACCTATTTACAGCTAGGTGAACTGAGGCTAACACATGAAAGGAGACAAGCCCAATTTGTCTCCGCCCGGCCGGGGATTGAACCCCCGACCCCTCGTGTGTGAGACGAGAGCTCTACCTACTAGGCTACGGGTTGTGTGTGTGTGTGTTTGCTCTGTATGTGTGTGTGTGTGTGTGTGTGTGTGTGTGTGTGTGTGTGTGTGTGTGTGAATGAGAGACAGAGTGGGAGACTACTTGAATGTAAGTGTGTGGATGTGTATAATATAATATTATAATTTCACTCCCAACACCAAACACCTCCCAATGAAATTAATGAAAGCATGTGATCCTCCCGGGATTCGAACCTGGGTTACCACATACAGATCTTAACACTCTAACCATTACACCATCAAAACAGTTAAAATCTAAGAACATGACTACGATTTTATATCCATTTATCGAATACCGGATATTAATTTAATCATGTACCCAACTGCACACCGAATAGTCAAATGTTTAAGTGTAAGGAAACAACATGTGAGAGGAAGATAGAATGTGTACGTATATATTTGTGTTATATGTGAGTGAGGGAGACAAAAGGCAGAACTACCTGTATCGAGTGCCTCCCCCAGAGTTGAAAGAGTGACAGGGCCAAAATCAATGAACGTTCGAGCCAAAATACCTGGACACACGGAGTTTGAATAAATTTAAGTCATAGGAAGAGGGCAGGACTGATTTTGGGAGAGAGTTCCAGAGCTCAGCAGTTGAATAGAAGGACTGAGAATTACGTACAGTATATGTGCATGTATGTGTATGTACGTGTGTGTATGTATATAATATGTGTGTACCAGGCTACAATGAAAGGTGAGTAGTTAATCAAGTCGTACCTGTTAATTAGATTTAAGTATGAATTAAACAAACCCCTCCCGCATCCAGCCACCTACAGGGGGGAATGTTCGCATTTCTGGTTCCCTTCTACCTCTTGTTAGCTCTAGTAGTTTTCTAATATTAAGACGTTCGTCCATTAGTTTGGCGATTTTAAGACCTTTCACCCCATTTCTTTCTCAATATTAAGACTTTTCCTGCCATTTAGGTGTCGATTTCATATATAAATGAGGAAATAAATACGCCCATCGCCCCTTAATTCAATGAATTCTAGAAAAGGTAAACACGAGCCAACTCCGGGTTTATGTTCTTGAATATGTATAATTACACTACGATTTTATAAACAGTATATGCTGATTTGTAAAGGTGTTAAATTATTAGCATTGAAGGCATTATTGGCGGTGGCACACGAGCGATTTTTTCGTCAATGTTTACGGGCAATTGAAGTCTGGTGTTTAGACATTTGGTTAACCGGATGCAAATAAGATTTTTATATAGAAATATAATAAAGCCATGTAGTTTTATAGAGAAGAAAATGTATTACCGGTACATGTTATATAGATTTTTTCTTGTAAAAGATGCAGAAAAAATAATCCTATGAGTATGGATTTAATAACTTGTTGCTAAATGTTATCAATGCAATCGGATCAAGAATTGTTTATGTACAGGACACAGAACCAACTATGCGCTAAGAGACTTTTAGCTTAATGTTTACTACTTAAATAACTCTGTAAAAAGTGTATATATACTGTATATATATATATATATATATTTATGAAATAAAATTATGACTGACTGACTGACTGACTATCCATCCATCTATCTATAATATCCATCTATCTATCTATCAGCACCAGACCTAATATAAGGGTTGTCAGAGGCAGGGATATTATCAAGTGATGTGAATAAAGGACACCAGACAAAGGAAATAGGCGTACTATAGGCCTACTGGGACACGAACACATAGGCCTGCGCATAAGACGCATATATATTGTCACTCACTCACTCACTCACACACACACACACACACACACACACCTCACCTACCTACACACACAACACACACCTACACACCACACACACACACAACACACGCACACAGCACACACACACACACACACACACACACACACACACACACACACACACTCACTCACTCACACACATACTTTAAGATACAAATGGCGGTGTACATATATAGTAATCTAAAGCACACAACTACACGGACCCCAGATCTCATACTATACCTATATATAAACATCTTATATATCTTATACAAACACATGCAGAGGACCAAGGCTTATAGAATGAATTACCTGTAGATATAGGCTTGTATGTACAGTACTTGAGATATAAAATTTGCATATTTGGAGCTGATTTCGGAAGTGACTTAAATTGGAAAATTCACAATAATGGTCCAATAAAAATGCTGATGGTGCCAATGGATCCAGGGGTTTGTAATGTACTTGGGAGATAAATTTGGGCGTATTCCATATTCATTCCTAGTCTATGGGTGATTTACTGTTACTGTGTCAAAATTATGGTAAAGGTAAAACCTAACCTAATCTAGGGCTCTTTTCGAAAACCTTAGAACAGCTGCCAGGGGCACAAATTGTTTTCAAATATTTAAATGCAATATACCGTTGGAATCGCAAAAGCATAAGGAATCCAAAAATATCCCTTAAAGTGAAAAATTCCAAAATGACCCGACGAAGGTCACACTTTTGGTAAGGTTAAAACCCAAGGATTTTTGGCAAATGAGCTTTGATTATGGCAAACTGAGAAGACGCACAATAAAATCACGCATATATTTGGATTCCTTACACCGTTGGTAGTCCATTACTATAAAGTAAATTGAATTTGGACCCATATTTTAGGGTGCAGGAGCAAATTTTATCTCAAAATTTGCATATTTGGAGCTGACCACAATAATGGTCCAATAATAATTATGATGGTGCCAATGAATCCAGGGGATCGTTATGTTCATATATTACCACTAATATAAGTTGATAGGTAACTCACATTCTCCAACATACACACATACCCGTACACTCACTCTCATACGCTCACTCATTCACTCAGACTAGTTATCTATCTATCTATCTATCTATCTATCTATCCCTCCCTCCCTCCCTCTATCTATCTATCTATCTATCTATCTATCTATCCATCTATCCATCCATCCATCCATCCAGTTATCTATCTATCTATCTATCACACACACACACACACACACACACACACACACACACACACACACACACACACACACACACACACACACACACGCACTAAATATATTAATAAAGCCCGCGAACGCCTTTCCGGAATTTCTTCATCACCAAATAATTTCCTCGGCGTATTTTCCAAATATTTAGCCCAGCGGTAGTTTAGCATAATCTTTTTTTAATTCCACCAAGAAGGGGCAGTTATGAAAGAGGACGTCGCACTTTAAAAAAAAAAATGCTGCGTTTACGGGGAGATGGGTCGTTTTTCTGGTCCCCCTTCTTCCTCAAAAGTTTTCAAAATTAGTTTTCAAAATTTAGGGATGTTCGGCTCATTAGTTTGGTGATTTTAAGACCTTTAACTTTATTTCTTTGTCAATATTAAGACTTTTCGTGTCATTTAGGTGTCAATATTTTCCTGGCGAGCGATACCGAGCCTGTAATTTACAGGAAGGCCGGGAATTTTTTAACGAAAAATGTACACATTTATCTTGAAGGGAGGTCTTGGTTGGGTTTTTTTTTTTTAAAGCTTGATGGAGGTCTAGGGAGGAGACTAGAATAATAATTTAGCGATATAAATGTGAGCGAATAAATACGCCCATCTCACCTTAACCCTTTCAGCACGATGACGCCTCTTTGCCTTTGATTCTGGCCAACATTAGACGATATTACGCAGATAAAGAAAGTCCTATGTTGCTCAGAGGGTTCGTTGAGCTTGTATTTCCCCTTTTGAGTCATAGAGGTGTATCTCAAGCTAAAGAAAATCGTCTAATGGTAGCCAAAATGTGACGAAAATTACGCCATCGTTTTTGGAGTGCCACATGTATTTGTTGATTTAATTAATTGAGTTTAGAAGTAAAGTTGGTTGGTGAAAAATTATGAAAAAAGTGAAAGCCAGCAAAATCGTCAAATAACATTTAACCCCTTCAACACGATGACGTCATTTTCATCATATTCTGGTTACCATTAGACTATTATCTTTAGTTTATAATCTTCTTCTAGAACTCAAAGGGGTATATACTACCTCAATAAACCCTCGGGATAACGTAGGTCCTTCTTAAACTAAATAAAGTCGTCTAATTTTAACCATAATCAAAAGGCGTCATCGTGCTGAAGGGGTTTAACAAAATATAATAGCCCCCAAGACGTCAAATTACATAGAGTTGAAATGTACGCAGTTTGTGAGCATTTTTTTTTTTTTTTTTTTTTTTCCCCTATGTGAGTGAGGGAGACAAAAGGCGTGACAGGGCCAAAATCAAGGAACGTCCGAGCCAAAATTCCTGGACACACGGAGTTTGAAGCAATTTAAGTCATAGGAAGAGGGAAAGACTGATTCTGTGAGAGAGTTCCAGAGCTCAGCAGTTGAATAAAAGAAAGTCTGAGAAGAGAATAGGTTGTCGACGTAACCCTTGATTCTGACAGTACGTTCTGCCCGATCTTGGTGTCATTAAAATATTCCTAGGCCTGCCCAGCAACCAACTAAACAGACTCATCATCGTATATATGACTTTTGCTCTCCAGCCCCATTCATCGCTTGTAAATGGAGCACCACCACCACTATCACCCCCCCCCCCCCCACCACCACCACCACCACCACTACCTAGACCATTACCACCACCATCACCATCCTAACACCTCGACTACCACCACCACCAGTACCCACTACCACTACTACCAAAACATTACCACCACCACCACCATCCTCAACGTCTCGACTACCATCACTATTACCACCACCAGCAGACCACCAACACCACTACCACCACCATCACCAACACCACCTCTAACACCCCACCCCCACCCTCCACCTCACTCCCCAACCCCCCCACCACCACCACCCCCTCTGGATCTAACTCACTCATTATCGACAAACTATCAGGTCCATAATGACGCGGAAAATTGGCGAGGCGAAAATTAAACACTAAATAAAAACAACCACGATAAAACAAGCGCTGGGCCCGATATATTTTGGCGCCAGTCAAAGAACAATTTTTCCGGAACCGGTAACTAACCGGTAACTATCGAACACTTGGAGGTGGGTGTGTAAATTAATATTATATTTATTGGTTTATTGTGCACTTGCAGTCCTGACGCTGAAAATCTAGTTTAACCAAGGTACAGTGTAATGCTTACTATATCTAATCTATGAGGTCACATGTGACTTTTAGCAACCGTAAGGTGTCTAAGTTCCGATCATAATGCATACACAGATGCACTGGTGAAACCACATGTGGGCTAACACAAGCTGATAGTTAAGCAGCTTGGCTAGGGGGGACCACACTACAATCCTTCTCCATTGGGGTGGTGTGTGTGTGTGTGTGTGTGTGTATTTGTCTGTCTGTCTGTCTGACTGTGTGTATGTATATGTGTGTGTGTGTACTGTATACATGTACGCCTTCGCCGTCCCAAAGGCTTGCATATTAATTAGCTCAGGAATATGTTGGCTAAAGTGACTATTTTTTGAGTGGGTATAAATGGATGATATGATGCGCTAATCTGGCCGGCCTCGGGAATGGCAATTATCAACTGAATTTATCTGGAATTTGGGCCGGGTCACTAATTAATTGGTTTAGTTTCCATCCTGTTATTGAATGTTTTTTGTTAGTTCAGAATTGTAATTGACTTTAATTGGGCCATTTTAGTTGATCAATGATAATGTTAATATTGCAATTATTTGTTTAGGTTATATCAGTACCGGTAGATATGGAAATGAAGTTATAAGTTACATAAATAAAAGAAGAATGTTTTTATCAATTGATTAATAAGGTTTTAAACTCTAAGCACTATCTAAAAATAAATAGAACAAATATATACAGTATATAAATAAACACCATAACCATCCCCTCTCCTATAGCCTATAATCAATAACATTGATTCAACAGAACAAAATATTCGAATTGCAAAAATATTGCGTCAAATATTTACTTAGGATGATGATAGATACATAGATAAATAGCTAGATATAGATAGATAGATACATAGATAGATAGATTGATAGGCAGACAGAAGAGGGAATCATTATAATAAAATCAGAGTTTCTATTCCTTAACGATACCTCCTAAAATAATCACCATACCGATATCCGATCACTCGAAGAAGTTTTTCTTTTCTTGAGAAGTTGAGAGGGTAGTTAGCAGAGAGATGCCAATACTCTATATATAATCTATACTTTGATTATAAACTATTGTGGATATTATATATACTGTATATAACAAACAAATATACATAAAAACAATAACAATTATATACCGTACTGTATATATATATATATATATATATATATATATATATATATATATATATATATATATATATAACAGCAAACAGGTGCAGAATGTGTCGTGTGCATTTAATTTACCGGTGCTAGGCCAGGTAAGGAGTTCACACCTTACCTGACTCGGGCCTGGCATGTCTAATATCAGCCTACAATATCAGGCAATGTTACCTCTAGGGTGGGTGGGTAGCTAAGGTCATAGGTGGCTAGATAGATAGACAGATAGATACGCTATTCAGAGTGCAGTTGGCCCTGAGTACATTATTAGATTGATATCCAGTATTCGATAAATGGATATAAAATCGTAGTCATGTACTTAACCTATAACTGTCTTGATGGTGTAATGGTTAGTGTTTAAGATCTGTATGTAGTAACCCAGGTTCGAATCCCGGGAGGATCACATGCTTTCGTTAATTTCATTTGGAGGGGTTTGGTGTTGGGAGTGAAATAAATATATTACTTAGTGGGTAGATGGGTAAGAGGATAGGTATTACAGTGTGTGTGTGCGTGTGTGTGTGTGAGTGTGTGCCTGTGTGTGTGTGCTTGTGCTTGTGTGTACGCATGTAAAAATGACGCGAACGCTAGTGTATAATTTATATCTCGACTGATTTTCATTTTATCATTTCTTTCTCTCACCGGTCTCCAATTTTCCTCCCCCTCCCTTCCTCCTCCTGTTCACCTGCCCTCACCTTTAACCCTTAATTGCCCTGAATACCTCACCTGCACTTTAACTTCGCTGCTATCTTTCTCTGGGGTATAATTCTTTAGGCAATATATTCGCCGGGAAAGAAAGGGGCCTTAATTTGCTTCAGGAGTGATTTAGATTGGGTAAAATGATATATAAAATAGGACTTCAGAGGCTATCAACCCTTCTGGATTATTAAGTCAAGACTAGCGTCAGGACTGGAGCCCCTTTTCGAGAACTCCAGTCCCTTGCAGAAAATCTAACCTCCAAAATGTAAATACTAAGTAAAGAATTAATAATATAAATCGATTCAGTTCGGGATAGCTTCGAAACGTCATGATTAATTAATTAAAATAGCACTTCAGAGGCCATTAACCCTTCAAAATTATTAAGCCAGCACACTGTAAGTCAAGAATAGTGTCAGGATTGGAGCCCCATTTCTGGAACTCCAGTCCTTTGATGTATGATGTCCCAGATCGCAATAAAAACAAGCAGGGAGAAAACTAAATATTCTAAAACTTGCAACAAAATGTTGAGACATCCAGAGCACCACAGGATTACAAAAAAAATATTAACCCCAACTGTACCGGCGACGTCTTATTAATTTTAATCGAGCTATATTTAGACGATTTTGTGCAGTTTAAGAAGGATTTGTGGTAGTAAAAAGGGTTAAATGAGATATTTCAAAGCCTAGTAATTGCTGGAGGCCCTTTTAAAACTGAATAAAATCGTCAAATGGTAGCCAAAACAATATAATTATAAAAAGGACAGCGCCGGTACAAAAGGGGTTAATATCACAAGGTTAATGTTATTGGTTTCATGCATTATTTGTATCAATATTTTAGCTGATGATATTCCACCCTGTGCTCAAAATGTTCATAGGGTTTCATATATACTCGAGACAAAATCGTAAAATTTATCTACAACCAGACTCTCTTAAACTCTGTCCTTCCTGTAAACCTTTTATGTTCTACCTCAAGCCGGTCCTTAAGAATCTCTCTCTCTCTCTCCTTCATCTTTGCTATCCTTTCCTTCCACTTTCTCTTAGGGTTGCTATCTCTATTAGGATTAAGTCCTGGTCACCTCGTAGGGATCGTAAGATCTGTGTGGCCAGTGTATCTATGTAAATCTATGTAAATCTCTCTCTTCTGTTCTATCCTTGTCTTCCACTTTCCTATACTGGGGTTCTGCTGTCTCTACTAGAACTAAGTGCTGACCACCACGCTGGAATCGTTAGGTCTGCCTGGTCAGTGTATCTATGTAAATCTATGTACATCTACTTAAATCTCTCTCTCTCTCTTTAAATTCCTACCGGATAATTTTATTCCCATATCTCTCTCTCTGTCGTTTCATTACCATCTCCCTCTCCTTTAAATGCCTATACCACCATATTACTTTTTCCAAACCAGCTCTCTCTCTCTCTCTCTCTCTCCTTTAAATACCTACACCACGATATTACTTTTGTCAATACCAGTTCTCTCTCTCCTTTTAACTTCTTACATAATTACATTTCAGTTACTTGTCTCTTAATAGGTTTAATTTCATTAAATGCCCCACTGCTCGCAGCACGATTCATTGCCTCCCCCCTCCTCCCTCTCTCTCTCTCATCCAATTCTACCCCCTCCCTCCCTTTCTCTCATCCGATTCTCTCCCCCAAACCCCTCCCTCCTCCCTCTCTTTCTCTCATCCGATTCTCTCCCCCAACCCCCTCCCTCTCTTTTTCTCTCGTCCAATTATTCCCCCCCCCCCCCCTCTCTCTCTCTCTCTCTCTCTCTCTCTCTCTCTCTCTCTCTCTCTCTCTCTCTCATCCCCCCCTCCCCCGCCCCCTCCAACCCCCCACGACGCTGGCGCTCGTAACAACCTGACTGAACCACCAATAATCTGCAGCTTCCGACGCGCGTCCATTACCCGCGTCCCGATACCTGCCTCGCCGACACTGACTCCGGCTTCAACTTAAGGGGAGATGGGTAGTATTTCTGGTCCCCCTTCTCCCTCATGTTTAGTCCCATTAGTTTTCAGATTTTATGACGTTCAGCCCATTAGTTCGGCGATTTTAAGACCTTTCGCCCCATTTCTGCCAATATTTAGACTATTTGTGTCATTAAGGTGTCGATTTTTTCCTGGCGAGCATTAGCGAGCCTGTAATCTAAGAGATATCGGCCTGTGGCCGGGATATTTTTCTATCGAAAAATTACGCATTTATCTTGAAGGAGGATCTTCGGGGGTGTTATTTTAAGCTTGATGGAGGTCTAGGGAGGAAACTAGAAACATAATAAAAAGCTATATAAATGATCAAAGAAATACGCACATCCCCTTTAATGTACTGTATATACGGTACCCCATTTCCGTATTGCAGGAGTATGTTTGCCAGGTATAAATAGTTCAACTCCTTTGGATATAATAAAGTTTTGTAAAACACATACGGTAAAATATGAAAGTGATTGCAAACTATAGCCTTAATTAATGTGTCGAAGCCGGGGCCAATCGGGGGAACGGTGATCTGTTTACATTATTTTTGGCGCTAAGTTTGGGGATACATAAAAGGGGGGGTTGCTAGGGGTCGCCAGCCAGTCACCCTTACCTTCCGGACGCCGCGGCACGCAACAAGTACCATCCCGGAGCATAAGAACAGAGGAGATAGGCTGGGAGGATGGAGGACCCTAAGTGGATCTCAAGGGAGTAGTTATGGCGCGGGAGGGACGAAGGGATCCGACTAACTATTACAGTTGCCCCCCACCCCCGAGGTGTCTGGCCCCACCGTTATTGCGTCAAGCTTCTCTCTCTCTCTCTCTCTCTCTCTCTCTCTCTCTCTCTATTAGTAGCAAATTCTATGTTAGCATTGAGTCCCGACAGCCTAGTAGGGACCGCAAGGTCTGTGCAGTCTGTGTATCTATTTTAACGATATGTAATATTTTTTCTCTCTCTCTCTCTCTCTCTCTCGTCAACAATGTGATAAAAGGCCTAATACCTGAGCCTATTTTGTGCCCTTGTGATAATTCCTTTGGTGCATAATAAGAATAACAAATCTCTCTCTCTCTCCCCCCCCCCTCCCTCTCCCTCTCTCTCTCTCTCTCTCTCTCTCTCTCCAAAGTGAGCCAAGAGTTGACTAATGGGTTGGTGTCCGACTTTCTTTCATTACGAGAGAGAGAGAGAGAGAGAGAGAGAGAGAGAGAGAGAGAGAGAGCGCGAGAGAGAGAGAGAGAGAGAGCGCGAGAGAGAGAGAGAGAGAGAGAGAGAGAGAGAGAGAGAGAGAGAGAGAGAGAGAGAGAGAGAGAGAGAGAGAGAGAGAGAGAGAGAGAGAGAGAAAAAAAAGGTAGCATCACACTCACCCTCTAAACCTATTTACTTAAAGGTCAACTCCCGAACTTGTAACTTTCAGACTCAAAAGTTTGCCAATTTCCAACCAATAAACGCTACTATGGGTATGTTGTTTAAATTGGCAACGAAATAAATATAAAGTTAAATGCATAATGATACTACTTATTTCCATAATTGATTAGGATTGTGAGAGAGAACACATATAAAATACATTAAAGTTTAGAGAAAACATACTATCCAACATAGGTTGAACATAATGCAACCTTGTGTTGTACAGTCGGCCCAATAAGTGATTCGCGGCACCAAGTATATTTCGATCAATAATTGGTATCAGCACTATCTAAGGTTTAATTCATTGTTTCGAGTGAGATATACAAACATGTTCCTATCTTTACACACCTAATTCAACATCTGACGGACATTAATACAGCACACTGCGAGCAAAACGTAATGCCAGCGGAGACATGACTTATTTGGCCAAACGTACAACACTAAGTTTTAAGAAATAATTAGACGGTACCGGTACTAAAATGATTTACCCGATCCAACTTACCGGTACTTACTTCCTCTTGATATACAAAATAAATCTCAACAACGCTAAGTTATTTAACCCTTTGATGATCATTCATGACGCGTTGTGACAGTTTATTCTGGCTATTATTAGGCGAGTTTATACAGCTTAGGAAAGATCTGTGGGAATTAAAAGGATAATGACTATATACCCTTACTAACCTGAATAAAATCGTCTAATAATAGCAAGAAAACAGACAATAAATGCGTCATCGGATATTGAAACGGTCAAAGCTTGGCTATAAAGGGTTTGAATACGGTACAGTCGCCTATATGCAAACTTATGAGAACACTTAATCCTTTCACTCATTCACAACACTTGCCCCAGGTTCATGTGTAGGCAACTGTACATTAAAGCGATACAAAATTACAAAAATATACAAAATTAAGAAGAGTATGCAGTTGTTGTTGTTGTTCCCCATGCTGCCTGGCCGAACAGCCCCAAGGCACCGAGCAAGGCCATAACCGAGCGCCCCCACAGAACCCCACCCGCCGACCACAATAAAGCCTGGGTAACCGAAGCCACTCCATGGCGGGGAGCTGAGGAGGGTGCGGAAACGCCCGGGAAACCAAAGCCCCACCCAGGGCCCTGTGCCATTCAGCAATTATGAAGAGAAAGTTGAGTGCCTTGAGCATGCAGTAAGTAAGATAATAAATAATAATCTTAAAAAAATGAAGAGCGTACTTGAGGCCCCGGAGAGATAATCGTATGTGGGCCAATCGGCTCTCTGCAGACTCCCGTTTTCTTATAAGACAAGAAAAATAAATTGAAAGTTAATTGGAAGATGACTACGAAGTAAATAAAGCCGTATAAATAATCATAATCTCTCTCTCTCTCTCTCTCTCTCTCTCTCTCACTCACTCACACACACACACACACACACACACACACACACACAGATTGAGAGTGCGCAGTCGAGACCGAAGAGAGATAAGGCGAGAAAAACAAAAAAATACAAAGTTAACCCTTCCAAGATACGATAACGCATTTATTTTCTATTTTCTGGCTATTATTAGACGATTTTATTCAGATTAGGAAGGATATGTGGATGTCCGAGGGTTAAATGCGATAGTCTTTCCCCCTTTAATGCCCACAGTTCCTCCCTGCGCTGTATAAAAATCGTCTAATGATAACCAGAATAAACTGTCATAAGGCGGGATAATCCTCAAGGGGTTAATTGAAGTCAGTAAATAAAATAATATCTAAAATATAATATATATAATATAATACAATATAATAATATATTATCCATAATATCTATAATAATATCTATAAAATAATATCGATAATCTAGCAAACAAAGATAAAGCGTGCAGAGTCTGAGGTCGAGGAGAGAGACATGACGAGAAAAAGAAATTGAAAGTTAATTGAAAACGTGAGCAGACGACATACGAGACACTAAGGCAAGATATAGAAAGGATGAGAGAGAGATCTGAGAGAGAGTTGGGAAATTGACCCTCCGTTTTTAGAGTTGGGAATTTGACCAGTATTTTTTTAGAGTTGGAAGTTTACCACTTTATTAGTTGGGAATTTGACCGCTTTCTTTAATGTTGGGAATGAGACCACTTTTTTAGATTTGGGACTTTTACTTTTTTTAAAGAGTTAATCTTGACCACTTTTGTTTACATACAAGAATGGAAAGAATGGAAACAAAAATAATCCATTCGCCTAATGGTGTTCTCAATACAAGAAAAAAATATAACAGCTGTAGGCCTATATATATTGTTGTGGATTGAAAAATGGTGGCTATGCAGATATTCATACAAAATCGTGGAACCCTCATATTTCTCTTTGCCAATCAATTCTAAGGATAAATATTTTAATGCAATTTATAAAACGAGATTTGTCATTTAGTGTAAAGTAAAATACACTCATTGATCAACGCATTTGAAAGTATAGAGAATATAAGAAGTCTACGATTCTTCTTTGAGTCACTGCCAGCCTTAGAACTGAATATGCCAACATGAGAGAGAGAGAGAGAGAGAGAGAGAGAGAGAGAGAGAGAGAGAGAGAGAGAGAGAGAGAGAGAGAGAGAGAGAGAGAGAGAGAGAGAGAGAGAGAGAGAGAGAGGGGGGGGGGGGGGGGGGGCTAACAATAGGAAGGATAGTGACAAGAGAGGGGAGGAAAAACAGTCACAATTGAACTATAAAAATACATTTGGGGGATTGAAGTCAAGTGGAAGTGGGTAGCAGTATTTCAAAAGCGGATGGATAAGAGGTGGAAGAGTGAAGTGGAAGGAGTGGAGTCAAAAGGTGAACACGTGGTCATGAGGGGCTAAGGTGGGAGAAGGGAGAGGGGTGGATAAATGGAGGTGGAGTGAGGGTGGGGTGGGTGAGAGGGAGGAGGAGTGAGGGTGGGGTAGATGAGAGGGGGGAAGGGGTGGATGAATGGAGGTGGAGGGAGTGAGTGAGGGTGGGTGAGAGGGGGAGGCCAGGAGTGGAAGATGAGGTGAAAGGGGTGGGTGTGGGGGGAAATGGAGAGGAAGAGATGAATGGGGAAGAGTGAGAGGAGTACAAAGGAAATCAAGCACCAACAGGTTTAGGGACCCCTCTAGGCTTCTTGTCCTCTAAAACACTGATGGTCAAGTGTCCAAGCAGTGGTTTAAAGTGGGTAAGGGAAAATTGGAAAGGGAAATACCCCCTGGAGCTAATGTCCGTGGCAGGATTAGCAGATGTTATTAGGGGACAGTTGGGTTAGAAGAGGGGGAGGGAGGGGTTTGAGGGAGAATATAGGGAGTGGGAAAAGGATTTGCAGTATGGGGGGGGGGGAGTGAGTGTTGGGTGCTAAGAGCTAGGGGAGAGTGGGGGGATGAGGAGGGTGGAGGTGGAAGACAGACGGTGGAGTGGAGAGGAGAGGTGGAGGAGTAAGGGACGGGGGAAGGGAGAGGAGAGGGGGGAAGGGGAGAGGAGAGGGCCCAAGAGAGGAGGGAGAGGGGAGGGGGGGAGAGGGAGGGGGGGGGGGAGTGGTGGTGGAAAGAAGGGGGTGGGAGGGAAGAGGGGAGTGGGGGGGTTTGCAAGAAGGGGGTGGGAGGGAGGAGGGGAGTGGGGGGTTGCAAGAAGGGGTTGGGAGGGAGGAGGGGAGTGGGGGTTGCAAGAAGGGGGTGGGAGGGAGGAGGGAAGTGGGGGTTGCAAGAAGGGGTTGGGAGGGAGGAGGGGAGTGGGGGGTTGCAAGAAGGGGGTGGGAGGGAGGAGGGGAGCGGGGGTTGCAAGAGGGGGTGGGGAGGGAGGAGGGGAGTGGGGGTTGCAAGAAGGGGGTGGGAGGGAGGAGGGAAGTGGGGGTTGCAAGAAGGGGTTGGGAGGGAGGAGGGGAGTGGGGGTTGCAAGAAGGGGGTGGGAGGGAGGAGGGGAGTGGGGGTTGCAAGAAGGGGGTGGGAGGGAGGAGGGAAGTGGGGGTTGCAAGAAGGGGGTGGGAGGGAGGAGGGAAGTGGGGGTTGCAAGAAGGGGTTGGGAGGGAGGAGGGGAGTGGGGGTTGCAAGAAGGGGGTGGGAGGGAGGAGGGAAGTGGGGGTTGCAAGAAGGGGTTGGGAGGGAGGAGGGGAGTGGGGGGTTGCAAGAAGGGGGGGGAGGGAGGAGGGAAGTGGGGGTTGCAAGAAGGGGTTGGGAGGGAGGAGGGGAGTGGGGGTTGCAAGAAGGGGGTGGGAGGGAGGAGGGAAGTGGGGGTTGCAAGAAGGGGTTGGGAGGGAGGAGGGGAGTGGGGGTTGCAAGAAGGGGGTGGGAGGGAGGAGGGGAAGTGGGGGTTGCAAGAAGGGGTTGGGAGGGAGGAGGGGAGTGGGGGTTGCAAGAAGGGGTTGGGAGGGAGGAGGGGAAGTGGGGGTTGCAAGAAGGGGTTGGGAGGGAGGAGGGGAGGGGGGTTTGCAAGAAGGGGAGAGAGGAGGGGAGTGAGGGTTGCTAGAAGGGTGGGAGGGAGAAGGGGAGTGGGGGTTGCAAGAAGGGGAGAGAGGAGGTGAGTGAGGGTTGCTAGAAGGGGGGAGAAGAGGAAGGGGGTGCAAGATGGGGGGGCAGAAGGAGGGGGTCGGAAGCAGAGAAAATGGACTTCGACCCACCCAGCAGTAAACACACATAAACAAAACCAGACAAAACAAAAGAAAGTCCAGGATGCTGAGGAGGAGGAATACAAAGGAATACAAAGGAATACAAAGGAGAACAAACTGCAACAGACCTATTGGTCCTTACGGGGCAGTTTGGATATCTAAAACTACTAATCTACTGACTAAGAGGTAGAGAAAAGGATAGCAAAGAAGAAGGCTCCTCCCCACCCGCTCCTCCCCACCCACCACTCCCTCCAGCTAATGCTGGCATGGAAATAGATAGGAAAAATACCATGTAGTATTGAAAAACTGACACGGAAATTCGGACAGGACAGGGAGAAAAAAGAAGTTGATTTGTAATCTAAGCTAACTCTATTTACTACAATTCTGAAAGGGAACAGATGTATGAAAATCAATATACATTGCGGTATGCGTTGACATTTCGTTGCGCGTTATTCTGAAAGAAACTGTGTTAATCGGGGGTTATTTGCCATGTGTTTATCCAGATGGTTCTTAAATGTTTCGACAGTATTACAGTTTACAATGTTCGAGGGTAGTCTGTTCCAATTATTCACAACGCGGTTGAAGAAGAAATGCTTCGCCTCGTGAGAATGAAAACGCTTGCCTATAATCTTATAATCTTATAAGGAGGAGGAGGAGGAGGAGGAGGAGGAGGAGGAGGAGGAAGGAGAGGAAGAATAGGAGGAGGAGGAGGAGGAGGAAAATGAAGAATAGGAGGAGGAATGATAGAAGGAGAGGAAGATTATAATTGTTCTATGTGAGTGAGGGAGACAAAAGGCAGAACTGCTTGTGACGAGTGGAGGAAGAAGATAAAAAGACTCAACACACAAAGCCTCTCCAACATGCACTTTAAAGGCATAGGAATAAAGCTAAATTAGCAAGGGTAGCTTTCTAAAACACAGTATCGCAAACTAGAGACATTTAACTTTATCTAATCTGTCTCTCTTCTCTCTCTCTCAAACATACATAAACAAATGAACACATACAAGCCCACACGCACACATTCTCTCTCTTTCTCTATCTCTCTCTCTCCCCCTCCCTCTCTCTCTCTCTCTCTCTCTCTCTCTCTCTCTCTCTCTCTCGCTTCAAAGCACAAGAATGAGGCTAATTGCAAGGATAGCCTCACAAAACAGGGTACCGTATCGCCAATTATACTCTGTTTATTTCAACCGGGAGAAAAATTTAATCTCTTAACAGAAGATGTCCTTACACTTAATGAGAGAGAGAGAGAGAGTGTGTGTGTGTGTGTGTGTGTGTGTGTGTGTGTGTGTGTGTGTGTGTGTGTGTGTGTGTGTGTGTGTGTGTGTGTGTAATGTACGTGTATGTGTGTATGTGTGTAGCATCAATAAGAAGGGTAACCAGAGGAGAGAGGGTGCTCGGACTAAGACAGGATAATTGGGTTGGGGACATGAGAGAACTTCCTGTACACTATTCAATGCTTGTTGGGAGGAGGGAGAAGTGAGACAGAGAAGGAGGAGGCAAGATTCACAACACGGCGTCTGGGTGTGCCGTTGTAAAGGCTTATCCCTCAATACCTTCATCTGATCTAGTACGCTCAAGTGTGAATCTGCTTGGCCTGGGTTCGATCCCAGTCAAGGTGGTCATATAATAAACCTATTATTATTAATAATAATAATATGCAGTCTAATAACACACACAACAGAGCCACTCCAATAGCTTCCTCTCCTCTCTCAACACTTCGAAAATACGAGGTGCCACTGTAAAGGCTTATCCCTATATACCTTCACCTGACCTGACCTGACAAGATATAGGGAGACCATACTATAATAAAGACACATCTCATGCAGGTTGGCAAACGATGCTATTGTCAGAGGAGACAAAATAGCAACTAAACTACCCTGACAATAATAATAATATATTCATTGATGATTGGAATGGACGGGTATGCTGAATGTAAATAAATGGAAATATAATACAAACTAAAACCTACAGCGGAGAGATACAAAAACTAAATCCTATAGTGAAAATATTATATAAAAAACTAAATTATATACTGTTGAAAGACAATGAAAAGTAAATCATACAATGGAAAGACAATAAACCCAAAATCTACAGTGGAAAGATAATACAAGAAAACTAAATCCTGTTATACACATAATAAAAACACATCCAAAAAGTAATAAGATACACGAGGGTGGTAATAACAGAGAGTGTAATGCATTCCAGGAACAAGGTGGGCTAGTACAAGAACTGAATATAATAATGAACGAACACGAGATAGCACACCCGATAGTTAGGGAAAGGGAAAGGAAAGGAAAGAATAGCAAAGAAGCAAGAGAGAGAGAGAGAGAGAGAAACTGCATCTCCGCCTGGCTAACAAAACATAATGGGTGGCTTGGTTGGTTGTCTGAGAGGGAGAAGGGGGGGGGGGAGGGGGGAGACGGAAATAGGAAGATGTGGTGGGAGGAAATGAGATAAAAAGGAGTGGAGGAAAAAAGGAAGGAAGGAAAGGAGGAAAGATGGAGGGAGAGAAGGAAGGGAGGATGAAAGGAAAGGTGGATATGAAAGGAGGAAGGAAGAAAGGAAGGAGGGATGAAAGGAAGGAGGGATGAAAGGAAGGAGGGATGAAAGGAAGGAAAAGGAAGAATGGATGGGTGGAAGGGGAAGAGAGAGAGAGAGAGAGAGAGAGTGTTTGAGGTGATGAGGGGTAGTAAAAAGTACTGTACAGTCGTGGTCAGGAATACTTGAAAACCTCCCAATGATAAAAAAATACAAAATAAAATAAAAAAAACGGTGAACGCTAACTCATTCATTAAATATTACAAAGGAATACAAAGGAAGGCAAGCAACAACAGACCTGATGGTCATTACTAGGCCATCAACTGAAGGGCTTCAGCTCAAGCATTTTTTCCAAATAATTCGTCACTGTATCATAATGACGCTTCCATAAATTGTCCACTAATTCCTGACCACGATTGTACACTTGCTGGTGTGTAATTTAGGGGTCAGAGGTTAAAGAGGGGGTGGAGGGTGAATGTACAAAATTAAGACATTAGACCGGATGGGATGAAGGTAATAGCTAAATCAGAGGTGAGTAGTAGGCACTAGGCAGGAGGGGGATGAAGCAATTATAAGATAAATTAATAAAAAGATGAAGCAATTAAACGACATATGAAGAAAAAGAAAAAACTAATATAGTAAAGACCTCTAGAAATCAATCCCAATGGCTGTACGTAAATAATTTAAAGCATAAGATATTCACATTTTATTTTTAGGAGCGACTGTACATCTGAGGAGTAATTTAGGGTTGAGAGGTTAAAGAGAGGGGTGGTGGATGAATGGACAAAATAAGACATTAGATTGGTCGGGAAGAAAGGCAGGGGTTAACCAAGGGTGGGAGTTGGGTGGGAATACAGAGGAGGAGGAAATCATTAGAAGTAAAGGGGATAAATGGAAGGGAGAGGCCCAGTGATAGGTGAGTGGAAGAGCTGGCCAGTACAATTAAAGGTTTTAGGTGGGCATGGAGGGGAAGAGAGAGGGGGGAGGCAATAGGTCAGAGGTGGTGGTATGTAAGGGCTGATCAAGGCTGGAATGTTGCAAAGGGGGGTGGAAAGGGAATAGTTAAACAAAATATATGGGGCTAAACATGAGGGAGAAGTGAGTTTAGAAAATCAACCATCCCCCCAATTAAAGGTTTTAGGTGGACAAGGAGAGAGAGATAAAGAGAGGGGGGAGGCAATTAGTCAGAAGTGGTGGTATGTGAGGGGTATCAAGGCTGGAATGTCACAAAGGGGGGGTGGAAAGGGAATAGTTAGACAACATATCCTCATAACTTTATTTCCATCAATGTATAACATGATTTAAATGCCATATGGTCTCTTTTAAAAGCAACCAGTCTCGTAAAGATAAGTATCCTGACTGCCCATGGTTCGATCCTTTGGTGAGGGTAGAAACATTTATTCACATGTGTGTGCGTGGGTGTGTTACACAGAGTTACATATATACACAGACTGCACAGACCTTGCGGTCCCTACTAATATAAGCAGTCCGGACTTATGCTAACATAAAATTTGCTACAAAGTGGAAGGTAAGGATAGTGTGTGTACAGCTGTGTATGTGTGACGTATGTGTGTGTGTGTGTGTGTGTGTGTGTGTGTGTGTGTGTGTGTGTGTGTGTGTGTGTGTGTGTGTGTGTGTGTGTGTGTGTGTGTGTGTGTGTGTGTGTTGACCTCTCATATGAATGTTAGAGTAGGTCAACATCTGGAGGAGAGAGGCTGAAGAAGGAGGGAGGGAGAGAGGGAAAGGGGGAGGGAGAGAGGATAGGGGGGAAGGAAGGTGAGAAGAAGGAGGGAAGACGGAGACGAGAGAAGGAGGGAGGGAGGGAGGGAGAAAGATAAGGGAGAGAGAGAGGAAGGGGAGAAGAACATGGACATTTCATACCTCCACGAAAAAGAGAGGAGGGAGGAGAAGGGATAAGAGAGAAGGGGAGGGGGGAGGGGAGAAGAGCATGGAGACTTCTTACATCCATGGAAAAAGAGAGATAGGGGGAAGAGGAGAGGAGAGGAGAGGAGAGGAGAGGAGAGGAGAGGAGAGGAGAGGAGAGGAGAGGAGAGGAGAGGAGAGGAGAGGAGAGGAGAGGAGAGGAGAGGAGAGGAGAGGAGAGGAGAGGAGAGAGAGAGAGAGAGAGAGAGAGAGAGAAAGCGAGAGAAAGAGAGAGGAGGGATGTGGGGAGGTGGGGGCAATGTTTACCTACTCTCTCATAGCTGCTTGGGGCTATCTCAGTGTTTATCTGTATGAATGTCTGGATGGATGGCTGTATTTACGGCTCTCTCTCCCTCCCCCTCCCCCTCCCCATTCTCTCGCTCGCTCTCTCTCTCTCTCCATCTTCGTTACATATTGCCTCCTTTATACCCTCACTGTCTTTTCCAGCCGCTGCAATATCTTTAATCCATCGTTCTTTCCCAATATTTAGCCTAAATGTTTAATTTATGCAGTATAATTATATATATATATATATATAATTGTGGACTTAACCATTATAAATAACCCCTTCTAATGGTCGACTGTCCATTAAGTTCCCCCTCCCTCCCTTGACGTCAGCCTCACATAACTCTATATTATATTCTCGTATGCCCTTACCATTTCCTCTTTACAACACATCCACTCACTCTCTCGCTCTCTCTCTCTGGACAGTATATCTATGTAAATCTCAATATACATACATATACAGTATATAATATATATATATATATATATATATATATATATATATATATATATATATATATATATATATATATATATATATATATATATATATATATATATATATATATATATATATATATATAAAACTCACTCTCACACTCTCTCTCTCTGTGGTCAGTGTATCTATGTAAATCTCAATATTTATAACACTCACACACACTCTTACAAACACATACACAATCTCACACTCTCTCTCATATCTTTTAATCTGTTTTCCAATATTTTTCATCACCAACACTCTCTCTCCCCTCCCATCTTCACCACCATCATCATCACCACCACCACCATCAGCATCAGCATTCCAGTTTAAGGGTTATTTTTTGGACGTCCTTCTCCCTTATATTTAGCTCTATTATTTTTTGGACGTCCTTCTCCCTTATATTTAGCTCTATTATTTTTTGGACGTCCTTCCCCCTTATATTTAGCTCTATTATTTTTTGGACGTCCTTCTCCCTTATATTTAGCTCTATTATTTTTTGGACGTCCTTCCCCCTTACATTTAGCTCTATTATTTTTGGACGTCCTTCTCCCTTATATTTAGCTCTATTATTTTTTGGACGTCCTTCTCCCTTATATTTAGCTCTATTATTTTTTGGACGTCCTTCTCCCTTACATTTAGCTCTATTATTTTTGGACGTCCTTCTCCCTTATATTTAGCTCTATTATTTTTGGACGTCCTTCTCCCTTATATTTAGCTCTATTATTTTTGGACGTCCTTCTCCCTTATATTTAGCTCTATTATTTTTGAGATTTTACAACAATCACCCTATTAGTTTGGCAATGTTAAGACCTTTCGTGCCAGATTAGATGTCGATGTTTTCCTGGCAAGCGATAGCGAGCCTGCATTTTAGAATGATCCGGTCTTTGGCCGTGGCATTTATCTCGAATATCCTCACGTTAAGTTCTATAAAGCAAACTGTAAAGTCGTACCGGTATATATTACTATTTATATGCCAGTATTTCAAACTGATAAATTTATAAATACTGTAGGCTATTTCTACTTGAATGTAATTGTAACGATAACGATAACTGTAATTCCGATTCTCTGTAAACCCTCCCACTGAAGAATATACCTGGTTTGAAATCCTAAAGCAAAAATTATCCACAAATGTTCCACTTACTCTGTCTGTGTGTATATTTACAAATATTTTCCAAACAAAACATGTCCAGATTTAAACTGTACCGTACGCGATCCTACTCCCTATCCTTACTAATTATCTCTCTCTCTCTCTCTCTCTCTCTCTCTCTCTCTCTCTCTCTTCTTCTTCTTCTTTATCCTTTCCTTCAACTTTCCTTTTCTATCGGATATGCCATCTCTACTAGAATTAAGTCCTGACCACCTCGTTTGGATCGTAAGGTCTGTGTGGCCAATGTATCTATGTAAATCTCTCTCTCTCTCTCTCTCAACATTGGTTCCATCAGCTTTCATTTGCTCACTCATTACCAGCACTTAGCAACATTATGTCTGTTGGACTTGACTTACCCCTCTCTCTCTCTCTCTCTCTCTCTCTCTCTCTCTCTCTCTCTCTCTCTCTCTCCTTTCCTTCCACTGTCCCTTACTCTCGGGTTAGCTATCTCTACTAGAATTACGTCCTGACCACCTCGCTGGGATCGTAAGGTCTGTGTGGTCAGTGCATCTATGTAAATATATGTAAATATATCTCTCTCTCTCTTCCATTCTTCCTGGTCATTATAGCATTTCCCCAGGGTGACCCCAGGCTCTGTCTAGACCCGGGGGTGGAAAAATGCAAGGAGAGAGAGAGAGAGAGAGAGAGAGAGAGAGAGAGAGAGAGAGAGAGAGAGAGAGAGAGAGAGAGAGAGAGAGAGAGAGAGAGAGAGAGAGAGAGAGAGAGAGAGTGAGAGAGTGAGAGTGTGTGTGTGTGTGTGTGTGTGTGTGTTGGGGGGGGGGGAGGGGGAGGGGGAAGGTATATGGAAGGGGTATGGTCAGGGAACGAAAGAATGACAGGTTGAGAGGGCCTAGAGGGGAAGAGAGGTGAGGGGAAACTGCAAGGAAATAAGGGGAGGGGTGAGAGTTGGGGGGAGAGAAGGAAGGGGTAGGATGAGGGAACGAAAGAATGGCAGGTTAAGAGGGCCTAGAGGGGAAGAGAGATGGGAAGAGGAAATAAGAGGGAGAGGGAGAGGGAGAGAGAGAGAGAGTGAGTGTGTGTGTGGGGGGGGGGGGGGATAAAATTGATGTAGAATAACCCTTTCGTTATGTTGATGGTATTTTCATTATACAAAATAGACTAGGTACCGGTAAATTAGTTCCAAACAGCCTTGATAAGTAGTATATACAGTATATATATGGTGTGATTTATTGTTGTATAGCCTACAATGTGTTGGTAGTTGTGGTAGTAAAAAGGGTTACGTGAGATACTTCGAACTTCGAAGCCTGTTAGTTGCTGGAGGCCCTTTATTAGCTGAATAATATCCTTTAATAGTAGCCAGAATAAAGTATAAAAGACGTCGCCGGTACAAAAGGGGTGAATAGATCTGTTGTTGCTTGTTTAATAGAACTGTTGTTACTTTTTAATAGATCTGTTGTTGCTTGTTTTCCTTGTTATTCATTTGTATAACTTTAGTCTCTTATTATTCTCCCTCTTCTTTTCTCTCTCTCTCTCTCTCTCTCTCCCCTCTTTCTATTCTACGTTCACCTTTCTGTCTTCTTACATTTCCATTCCCCTCACGTGTACCCTGTTTTCTTTCCCCTCAGGGCCCTATTAGCATCTCTCTCCCTCTCTCTCTCTTCTCTCTCTCTCTCTCTCTCTCTCCCCTCTTTCTATTCTACGTTCACCTTTCTGTCTTCTTACATTTCCATTCCCCTCACGTGTACCCTGTTTTCTTTCCCCTCAGGGCCCTATTAGCATCTCTCTCTCTCTCTCTCTCTCTCTCTCTCTCTCTCTCCAATTAACTTTTCTGTATTTCATTTTTGATATACATTTCGTCGTTTCCAAAATTCTTCTCCATTTCCTCTTTCCCTCGCGGTCTCCCCTCATCTCTGCCTCTCTAGGCCATTATTAACCTTCCATTGTTCATTCCTCGTACCCCTTCCCTCTCTCTCTCTCTCTCGATTTTTATTTTATTGGGTATTATATTTGTTTTCATATTTATTATGTATCTTATTGTTCCAGCCATTCTCGTCTCTTCTTGGAAACGAATTTTCTCCATGTCGCTATTCTCCGCGGGAGGGAAATGACATAGAGGGTGGGTGGTATATTTATTATATAGCCTATGTATAGACATTTTACCGTATACCTTATATATATATATATATATACAGTATATATATAGAGAGAGATAGAGATAGAGAGAGATAAATAGATAGATAGATATATATTCAATCGACATTAGAGAAAAATATACAATATATACTTTGTTATTTATAGTGGGGAACATTCCGGCGTCACCTATATATTGCCATCCAGACTTCATGGAAATTTTAGGTCAAAATGGTCACTTTCCAAAAACGGCCAAGAAACCAGAAGTCCAGAACGGCCAGTCTCCTAACCTAACCTGTCTTGGTTTGACCCAAGCCTAAATCTAACCCAACCAAACCTAACCTAAGCAAGTCTACGATAAATATTCTCTCTCCTGCTCTCGCTCTCTCTCTCACACACACACAGACATATAATAATCCTGTTTCATAACTCACACACACACGCACACACACACACACACACATATCCATTACGAAACTTGTCTAAGTAAAATGGATTGATTGTAAAGTAACTAAGACAGGACAACACGAGCGCTGCTCAATTCCTGTAAACTACAAATAGGTAAATACACACTGTATACTCACCCTGTTTCACTCACTCACTCTCTCTCATTCACTCACACACACACACAAACAAACACACACACCCTCTCTCTCAAAAGACGGTGAGGTTAGGGATAAAAGCAGAGGAGAGATTTAGGGCAGATAAACAGACTCGGGACGGGAAAAGGCAGAGTGGAAAAACAGGGAAGAAGAAGAAGAGATTTACATATATATACTGGTCACACAGAGCTTACTATCCAAACCAGGTGGTCAGGACTTAATTTTAGTAGAGATGGCATATCCGATAGAAAAGGAAAGTTGAAGGAAAGGATAGAACAGAAGAAAAGAGAGAGAGAGAGAGAGAGAGAGTACAAAGGAAATCAAGCAACAATAGATCTAGTGACCCTTCTAGGTTGCTTGTCCTCCAAAACACTGAGGATCAAGTGTCCAAACAGTGGTTTAGAGTGGGTAAGGGAACATTGGAAAGGGAATTACTGCCCTGGAACTAATGTCCGTGGCAGGATTAAGAAGTTAGTAGGGGACAGATGGGTTAGTAACTGAGGGGGGGATAAAATAAAGTTATTCATTTACAAACGCAGTCAGTCGCGGGTTTGATGCGAGATATTTGTCTAGGCGGAGTTTAAATGAATCAACGGTGATGCAGTCTATAACGTCTCGGGGAAGCCCATTCCACAAGTTGACAACTCGATTGAAGAAGAAATTCTTAGATTCGTGTGAGTTAAAAGCTTTATCAATAATTTTGCAACCGTTTCCCCGCGTGTAATTAGATTGGTCGATAGTGAAGTACTTACTACAGTTCATATTGTCGATGCCTTTGATGATTTTGAACACTTGAATTAAGTCACCTCTTAATCTGCGCTGGGTTAAAGGAAATAGATTTAATTCTCTAAGACGCTCTTCGTATGCTTTGTTCTTTAGGCTAGGTATCATTTTGGTAACTCTACGTTGAACTCGTTCTAGCTTGTTTATATCTTTTTGGTAATAAGGGCACCAGGATTGAACGCAGTATTCCAGAAGAGGGCGGACTAAGGAATTGTAAAGGGTTAGGATAACTTCTTTGGATTTATGCTCAAATGACCTGCCTATAAAGCCAATTATTTTGTTTGCCTTCTTAACAACTTCTGAACATTGTTGACTCGGTTTTAGGTTACTCGATATTGTTACTTCCAGATCGGTTTCTCTGTTTACATTCTTAAGCTGAGTGCCATTCATCGAATAGTTTGCTTTCCCATTTAGGTATCCGATATGTAGTACTTTACATTTATCTGCATTGAAACTCATTTGCCAAATTTGGGCCCAACATGACAATTTATCTAGATTGTGTTGCATATCGTCAACTTGTTCTTTTGAGAGTACGCTATTTGCAATTTTTGTATCGTCAGCAAATTTTGAGATTGTACAGGTGAGACCCTCATCTATGTCGTTGATGTAAATTAGAAAGAGAATTGGTCCCAGTACGGATCCCTGGGGTACCCCGCTACTTATATTGGTCCATTTAGATGCCTTACCGTTTATGACTACTCTTTGCTTTCTGTCGCTGAGCCAATTTTCTATCCATTTCAACACACCGTCTTGTATTCCATGCGCTTTTAGTTTTAGCAGTAAACGTTTGTGGGGAACTTTGTCAAAGGCCTTTTGAAAATCAAGGTATATAATATCTACAGCTTTACTCTCATCGTAGAGGTTGAGGATATCGTAAGATATCCTCAACTCAATATCTCTCTCTCAAAGAGAGAGAGAAAATACCACTTGCAATGTAAGTGGGCAATACCAGCGGTAGCAGGAATACCATTATAAAGATGACCTCACTTTGATTGAGTGATACAATGTACGAACGCAAGGCATTCATTCCTAAAGATATATCTAAAATTAATAACATAAGTCAATATATAACAAATGGCAACATATACTTTAACTGTATTGGGTAAAGTGAACGGCGAATGGAATTGAGAAAGAATTAAAACAAAACCCCAGGTAAGAGAGTTATACTGTACGAAGTTAGCGCTGCAAAACGAGACACTATCCACTAAATATCAAACCCAGAAGGCCAGAAGACACACTGCTGTGCATTATCTCAAAGCTATTCCCTGCAAGGATTCCATAAGCTTGCAGCATTTTCAAGAAGTTTTGCAGCACATATTTTTTAATTCAACCTGTTTACGACATTCGATCTGTTCATTTTGTAACACATTTTCTGACTCCCTATTTTATTTTATTTCAGCTAAATGTATACGATTTTATGAAACTTCCAAACATATATGATAGCTAAAAGGATTAATTGACATATTATGTAGCTTATTTATGGGTAGACGTACTTCCTAAGCTCAACAATATCGTCTGATAGTTGCCAGAATATTATTTAAAGTACGTCACCGGTACAGAAGGGGAAAATATTATGGGATTTTAGAAGGTATATAAAGGGTAATCAAAGTGTCCATAAAAATATACCCTTATAAAATCAAGGGTATATAGAATCATTGGGTATATTGATCAGTGATTTACCGTTCTATCCTTACATTAGATGGGTTTATTACTACCAATATAATGTGATAGACATACATTTACACACGAAATAATCCACAAACGAACTCGCGAACCTCCTCTCTCATGGCAACCAGATATTTTTGTTTATAGTTATGGCAACAGTAGCCCGAAAAACGCGACCATTGCTGCTACAAGTTTGGACATGAATGCAGAATTTGTGTCCGAATTCCTAGCCAACTTTGGTCGTGTAGTGCTACGGGGAATGCGGAACACAGGCACGGAAAGCCGGTAGTCAATTAATTCATGTATTCATTATTTTGTTTAGTTTCCTCGCTAGACCTCCCTCAAACATAGAAAATCGCCCCTTTAACCCCCCTCAAGATAAATCTGTTGCGAAATTGTAGAAGTGAAAACACACACACACACACACACACACACACACACACACACACACACACCCACACACTAGATAAAAAGGACATAACTGCACAATATCCAAAGCGAAGTCCCGTTACCGGTATATAGTCAGATAGTCAGTCAGTCAGTCAGTAGTCAGCCCTTACTCTCACAAGGGGTACCAATAGGGAGGATCAGCAAGAGACGCGAGAAAGGAAAGAGGTGACAGAAGAAGAACACATATAACAGTTTGCCCACAAAACAACAAGCACACCAGCATTCAGAAGCACCGGTATATACAGAGGGCATGCATATAAAGAAAAGGGAAAACGAAAAAAACAAAACTGAGAACGAAATCAAAACTGAGAACGAAAACAAAACTGAGAACGAAAAAATAACTGCGAACGAAAACAAAACTGAGAACGAAAAAATAACTGCGAACGATAAACATATTCAATAAAAAATGCGCACACAAAAGAAACAGTTAATATCTAGGCCTATAGAAATAATAAGACATAAATATTTAGACAAGGGAAAAGGGAAACAAATCAGAGAACGAAAAACATAAGTAGTACAAAAAATGAGAGCAAAATAAAACCAATTTAAATGTATTAAATGGCAGCAGTAGAACCGAGAGAACAAAGGTTGATCAAATAAATACAGATAAAACTACTAGACTCTATTTTTTTTCCAGCTGATCATAAATTGAATCTCTTATTAGCTGATTTCTCGATACTTAATGGAAATATATGAAACTACTATGGCTGTGAGTCGTATTAATGCCAAGTTTTCATAATTAACATCATATTTCGCTAAAAATCCACCTTATAGTTAAGTTACAAAGGTGGAAACATGACAATTTACTCTCAGCTGGAAAAAAATAGACTATAGACTGGGGTGCGCGTGCGTGCGTGCGTGTGTGTGTGTGTGTGTGTGTTAGGAGGGGGAGGGGGTGGGGGTAATTTTGGACGTATTATGTCAACAGTTCCCCCCTCTCTCTCTCTCCCCCCCCCCCCCGCTCCTCTTTTGTTTCCAGGGCCCAAACATAGCTTGCTAGTGTTTGGCCCGGATTTAAGGTCACTTCGCCCTCATATCTTTTCCCCTATATTATATTCCACCGCAAGGTCATTTCACCCACAAGTAGTTTTGCTAGTAGACAATATCCCTTCCAGATTGTATGTATTTATTGATAAGACTATTTTTTTTTTTTTTTTTTTTTTTTTTTTTATATATAAATCGCCCCTATTCTTCTCTATCAAACTGTTGACGCTCTTTACTACATAAAACCTGTACGATTGCTTTCATAATATATCGCTATAGTGTATCTCATTTTCGTTTTCTATCATAAGCCATTTAAACAAAATCGTACATAACTTGGATTCCCCTAAGTAATATCGTTCGTCTGCCAATGGCTTTTCCTATGTATCGCGTGTTTGTTATCCAGTCTTTTGATTACCTATTTACTATATAGTTTTCTTAAGAGAAGGTATTTAGTTTGTTCCCTAGACCTCCATCAAGCTTAAAATCACACCCCCTCGAGTCCCTTTCAAGATAAATTTGTAAATTTTTCGGTAGAAAAATTTCCCGGCCGAAGGCCGGTTCCTCTTAAATTACCGGCTCGCTATCGCTCGCCAGGATAAAATCGACACCTGAATTGCACAAAAGGTCTTACTATGGGGTGAAAGTTCTTAAAATCGCTAAACTAATGGGGCAAACGTTTTATAATATCAAAAGCAATGGGGCTAAACATGAGGGAGAAAGGGGTCAAGAAAAAAATCCCTCAAGTGGAGATCTCCCCTTAATGTTATTCTCTTTGTATATATTATGAACAATTTCCAAAGAACTATATACCGTCAATAAATACCATGGATGTCACTGTGTATGCTCATTTGTCTGACGATTGGTACGTTATCTAGGCTTCATTATTTTGTATTCAAGTACATTGGGGTTTGTAATTGATGATTAATGTTAAGAACGGGGGGTTACTTATCTAGGCTTGTGATTAACATTTGAAAAAAAAAAAAAAAAAAATCTATTGTAAGAATTAATTGGCTTGATGATGGACCTTGTGTGAGTCCGAATCGTAGCCAGTAAAGATGACCTCCGTGAAGATGTTTGTCACAACCCTGGTTCCGTTTGAGACTGCGCTTACCACGCGGCAAGTCTATTTCTCACATCATTTATATAATTATACAGTACAGTGTATATACAGTATATATATATATATATATATATATATATATATATATATATATATATATATATATATATATATGTTTTTATTTATATTTATTTTCAATTATGGGGGTAGGGCTTGGTTTTTGGTCTATATATTTTGTTATTTATTTATTTTTGAGTTTCCTCGCTAGACCTCAATCAAGCTTAAAAAAACACCCTCTAGACCGCCTTTCAAGATAAATTTGTACATTTGTCGGTAGAAAAAATTCCCGGCCAGAGGCCGGTTCCTTCTAAAATTAGAGGCTCGGTATCGCTCGCCAAGAAAACGTCGACACCTAAAGGGCAAGAAAGGTCTTAATATTGACAACAAAATTAGGCGAAAGGTCTCAAAATCGCCAAACTAATGAAACGAACGTCGTAACATTTCAACACTAATATGCTAAACATGAGGGAGAAGGGGGTCCAGAAAAAACGAGTACTACCCCCTTAAGGCCATTTGCTTCTCGATAAAAAGGTACGGTAACAAGCTAAATCATCGCCAAACCGATAACTGTAACTTTCGACGATGGCTCAAACATTTCAGGCGTAGTTTTGCGACTCAAAATATTAAAAAAAAAAAAAAAAAAAAAAAAAAAAAAAAAAAAAAAAAAAAAAAAAAAATAATAAAAAAAAAAAAAAAAAAACGGCACACGAAATTCTGCATCTTTTAATACATTTTAGACTACATTTGCCTTTAGGATACGATCATGCTTTTTTTTCTTAGTATTATTATTATTATTTTTGTGTTTTTTTAACTAGCACTCAGTAAAGACCTCTCATTTTCCCTTCAACTGCCCAAGCTCCTTCCTGAACATAAAAAATCGTTTAATAATTTATTATTTTAAACATCGTTCTTAACACCAGTAACACCCCAAATGAAATTAATGAAAGCATGTGATTCTCCCAGGACTCAAACCCAGGACATCATATACAGAGCTTACACACACACACACACACACACACACACACACGTGTGTGTGTGTGTGTATTTTTCTATTCTAGTTTGGAAAACGCCCCCACACAGTCAATATTACTATGTTACACACACATACACACACTCTCTCTCTCTCTCTCTCCACACACTTCTATATATCCCACTATAATTCTCCTCACACCCCACCACCCCGGCCGTGTCCCTTACTCTAACGACGAGAGTGGGGCAATTAGCATCCCCCTCCCCCCCCCCCTGTCAAGCTAGCCCCCCAATTTACAGCCCCCATTACGGCGCTAACAGCTTAATTACCTGCATGAACGGTCCGATCCAATTAACCCTGGGGACCAATACCCCCCTACAAAGCCCCCCCCCCCCCCCCCCTAACAGCTTCCACCTCCCTTGGACACCCTCGGCCCCCCCTCCCTCAACCCCCTCTTAGGTCAACCCCCCATCCCCCCTGGTCAGTCACTCACCGCTCACCATTGCAGTCCCCCCCCCCTCAATAGTCGTTAAGGCAGAGACACGAGCAATTTATCCGACAAATTCTCGATCGGCAAATATTTCTAGCAACATTTCCAGACTTTATTGCTCTATAGTCGGTACGAGGACAGGTGGAAGATTATTATATATGGGTGAATGATTACACAACTTGAATGTATAACTCATTAGCTTTAAGTGTTGGTTATAATAAGTCATGGATATATAATTTGCATATACAGGTTTATATTCATAGAAATTGTAAAATAATGTTGTTACCGGTACCGTTTTATAGTTATATTTATATACTAATAAGCTGCCAAACCAGAATCCCCCCCCCCCCCCATGACAGGCCCCACCCCCCCAAAGGTCGTTAAGGTCGATGGACTCACGGGGGAAGGATGGGGGGGGGAGAGAGAGAGAGAGAGGGGGGGGGGGGAGAGAGAGAGAGTCACCCTTTTATAGCTGGGTGTCCAGGCGAAGGGTTGGAGGGGCCGCAGAGTTTTGGGGTTTATTATTTAGGCAAAAAATAACGTTCTGAAGAAAGAAGGGTTTTTCAGAAGTGTATATTATACAGTATATATATATATATATATATATATATATATATATATATATATATATATATATATATATATATATATATATATATATATATATATATAAAGATACTGACAGTAAAAGGAAACTTGAACGTAACGCTCACCTTCATGACATTGCTCTTTAGACCCTGGTGTGGGTACTTCAGATGAGTTACCAACTTACCCAGCCTGGTACACAGGGGCTACTACATATGATTGGACGTCACAAATGGCTACTATACTCTGTTCATTAAAGGTTGGCCAGAAATCCCTACCCCAAACATTCATAACTTTAAAAAGGACTAGAAATATGGAGCTTATATTTCTACCATTTGGGAAAAGTCAGCCAGGGAATAGGTGTGGAAATGTACAGCTCATTTGCCCTAGCCCTTTTAGAGTTACAGAGGTTTGGGGTAAATATGCCTAACCTAACTACAAGAAATGGACTACAACTCCAATTTCCTATTTACTGCGAGGTGAACTGAGGCATGGGGTGTAAGGAGACTGCTCATCCGTCTCGCCCCGCCTGGGAATGGAACCGGGACTTTTCCACTGTGAGTCAAACGCGCTCCCCTTCTATACCAGTGATGCAATTTTCATTGTATTCTGGCTACTATTAGACGATTGTGTTCAGCTTACGAAGGACGTCTACCCATTCAAATGCTACAGACCATCTCAATTAATCTTTTTAGCTACCATATAATTATCCATCCTAAGCTTTATAAAATCGTCTAAATGTTGCTGAAATCATATCAAACAGACGTCGCCGGTACAAAAGGGGTTAATCCCGTGTAAGAATTAACAAAAATAGTAAACATTTACAGAGAAAGGGAAGTAAAGAAGATAAGAATGGTAACATGGAAGAGAGAAAAGAGACTGTCCTTGGAGGGATGAGGTATAATGGAGAGATTTACTGTGGTGGAGGCTGAGAGCTAGAAGGGTTGAAGAGAGAGAGAGACAGAGAGAGAGAGAGAGAGAGAGAGAGAGAGAGAGAGAGAGAGAGAGAGAGAGAGAGAGAGAGAGAGAGAGAGAGAGAGAGAGAGAGAGAGAGAGAGAGAGAGAGAGAGAGTGAGAGTCAGTGAGAGTGAGAGTCAGTGAGATTAAGCGTGTATGTACAGTGTGTGCCACAAGATACGACACATATTTGTTTTCCCCGAGTCTGAAGCGAAAATATCTATAAAAAGACGCATATGTTAAAATGATTGCCTTGTTTAAAGAAGATGCTTTGGAATACCTCACGATAATTTGCAACATGAAAGACACTCATATAAACGGAAGGAAATTATAAGTAAAGAAAACAGCGATAATACGAAACGTCATGAACAAAAATTAGCCTAAAGATTTACTGGGATAAACCGATTTGGAGATTTTAGATAAATAGATAGGATTGATATTGATAGATATATACAGGCAGACAGACAAACAGATATAGATAGACAAGACAAACAGATAGATAGATAGATAGATAGAGTGATGTAGCCTAAGTTGCCTGATAGGAGTGGAGAAGGTTTGGTAAAGGAGAAATGCCTCTGAGAAGATGGATATTTACTGGGAAATACTGAAATGGAGATTTTAGATCGATGATGAATAGATAGGATTGATATAGCTAGATTGATATTGACTTATTGATATAGATAGATAGATAGATAGATAGACAGATCGAGTAATGTAGCCTAAGTTGCCTGATAGGAGTGGGGCAGGTTTGGTAAAGGAAAAATGCCTCAGAGGAGATGGAGATTTACTGGGAGAGACTGAAATGGTGCTTTTACTTCATGAGGTGGGGTAGGGTGGAGGTGGGGGAAGGGATAAAGTGATAAATAGATGTACAATACTTAGATAGAATCAGAGAGACAGATAGATAGATAGATTCACAGTTAAATTCAACTTGATTATCTAAAATAAAAATTCAAACAATAAATAATTCTACATATTACTGTAAGCTTTATGGCTGTCTTCGCATTAATAATAATATAACATTTCACGAACATTGCGATTATTTTGTGCTACTTGACCAATGACATGGTATAGGCTAGATGTCTGCGATGAAAGGTGGTACACAAGTTCTGATCCTCTCGGAGATAATATTTTTAGAAGTAAAACTAATATTATTGAATCTAGAGTGCAGTATCTTGTTTAACAGTTCCATAAATAGGTGAATTAACCACTGCATAGCATTAGCAAAGAACTCTCCTAATTTAATAATAACAGTTTTACTTTCATAAATATCATATCAGAGAGAAGCGGAACTAGTGCAGGGAACTGTACACACTGTATCTTATTGAACAATCCTGAATGCTGACAATATATTTTGAAACACCTTTAAAACAAGTAAGCAAATCAATATTCTCGTTCATCCAATGTTCACTGTCTCAAGTTTATCATATTGTTTTGTAGCAGCTACTATAGTCTATTGTTTTGTAGCAGCTACTATAGTCTATTGGTGTGTAGCAGCTACTATAGTCTATTGTTTTGTAGCAGCTACTATAGTCTATTGTTTTGTAGCAGCTACTATAGTCTATTGTTTTGTAGCAGCTACTATAGTCTATTGTTTTGTAGCAGCTACTATAGTCTATTGTTTTGTAGCAGCTACTATAGTCTATTGTTTTGTAGCAGCTACTATAGTCTATTCGCTGTAAGTAGGCGAGAAATTGTGACCTCTAACCTCTGTAACTCAAAAACGACTAGAGTAATCGAGCTAATATTTCTACCATTTGGGAAGAGTCAGTCAAGAAATAGATGTGGAAATCTACAGCCAATTTGCTCCAGCACTTTTTGAGTTACAGAGGATATAATTCATGATTTCTCGCCTACTTACAGCGAATAGACTATAGTGCAGGCAATTCTAGTTGGCCACATAAGTTCTGTTCCTCGTCATGATCTTATGTATGAAAGTAACAATGGTATGAATGAATTACGGGTGTGGTTTCGTTTAATTGCCAGTTGACTGATAAGATGAGTTTGCCACCGCATAAGAAACAACACTCGTAAATCAATCATACGCATTATATTGCCATGCATAAGATCACGGAGAGGAACAGAACTTGTGTGGCCAACTGTACATTATTTCCTAAAAATCTGACTTACCACTTTTGTTCCAGTATCAACAACCAGAATGATGATCCAAACATACCTGTAAAGAGAAAGAACAAACATTAATAAACAGTGCATAACCATTATAACAAACAATTTATCTACTTAAGTGAGAGGCATAGATTAAATTCTAAGACACTCTACTTCACCGACAAAAAATTGAAGTAAAGTATGAAGAAAGGGTTAAGTGAAAGTGTCCCCCATAATACCAGCGAGAGATAGTAGCCTCATTTGGACCGATCTCAGTACGTCAGTGTCATAGAGGTGATAATTGGATAGAGGGGGCGAGGGTGTTGATGGGGAGAAGCAAGGGAACGGGAAAATTATAATGACAGGTGGAAAAGCATTACCGGTAATGGTTGATCGGATGCTGACCAAAACATAATTATATATATATTTTGGCAACCCCATGAAAGTACTGACGAAGTTTCATAAAAATCCGTCCATCATGGTGGAAAATCATTATGGGTTGATCAAATGTTAATCTACCTTCGATCTAGTTTCCGATTCCAACATTGTGAAAAAGCCCCAAACAGTGAAAGAACAAACTTGGTCATCGAAAATTGCCGGAAAATGCGTTCGTGTGACACCACCTTCATTACTATGGGCTCATACAGGCGGATCTGGTGTTCGAGTCATGTGATAATGGAGCTTAAATGGAGATGGACCGGTTTTCTGGACCACTTTCTCCCTCATGTTTAGCCCCATAAGTTTTCAGATGTTAAGAGGTTGGCCCCATTAGTTAGTCGATTTTAAGACCTTTCACCCCATTTATTCGTCAATATTTAGACCTATTTAGTGAGCCTGTAATGTTGGAAGAACCGGCCTTCGGCCGGGAAATTTTTCTACCTAAAAATTTACAAATTAATCTAGAAGGGGGATCTAATGATTTTTGTTTTTAAATTTGATGGAGGTCTATGAAGGAAACTAGAACAATAATGATTACATGCAAAAATCGCCCAAAAAGTGAACCATCTCCCCTTAATATGTGGTACAGATACTTGATGACCTTACTGTATATGTGACCTTATATATGACCTTAATATGTGGTGCAGATACTTGATGACCTTATATGTGACCTTATAATTATATGACCTTAATATGTGGTGCAGATACTTGATGACCTTATATATGACCTTAATATGTGGTGCAGATACTTGATGACCTTATATGTGACCTTATAATTATATGACCTTAATATGTGGTGCAGATACTTGATGACCTTATCTAAAGTTATATATTTGCTCAATAACGACATTTCATACTTATGTAACTGAAAATTTGAAGCTGCCAACCTACAATTGCCTGTAAAAATTGACAGACAAATCGCTCGTGTGACTCTGGCTTAAAAGGCATAATATAACTTAGAATGTCTGCAGCTAAGAGCGGTATCCAATCAGCAAAGCGTGGAAGCGTGGACCATTTGACGTTCTCCAGATGAGGCCAGGCAAGCGGACCAGTAGCTTTAAATTCAATAATGTGGAGGAAGCAATTGGTATTCTCGAGATGAGGCGAAGCATCTGATAAGTCGAGCGAGCTGCTGATTGGTTGTAGCTATCAATTAAATTAGGTGGGAGTACTTTAAGGGTAGAAAAATTTCTCGGCCGAAGGCCGGTTCCTCTTAAATTACAGGCTCGCTATCTCTCGCCAGGAAAAAATCGACACCTAAATGGCACGAAAAGTCTTAAAATTGACAGAAATGGGGCGAAGGTTCTTAAAATCGCCAAACTAATGGGGCGAACGTCTTATAATATCAAAAACAATGGGGCTAACCATGAGGGAGAAAGGGGTCAAGAAAAAAATCCCTCAAGTGGAAATCTCCCCTTAAGAAATACATTCCTTACAATATACTGTATATCCTTCTAATACAACACATATTCCATAACAATTATATGAAATGAAGCTCGGAGAAACCCAAACAATGATCTTGGCTTGTGTAAACAGTTTATCACCAAGTCTGAGGTGGCGTACACAGTTCTGACAATATTACTTTATGCTAACAAAGAAGAGAGAGGAAATGTTATAATGTGGATATTTTGGATAACCAAAAAATTATATTATATCCACAGAAATAAAAATAAAATATATGTTGTTGTTGTTGTTGTTGTTGTTCCCCAAGCTGCCTGGCCGAACAGCCCCAAGGCCCCGAGCAAGGCCAAGGCCATAACCGAGCGCCCCCACAGAACTCTCCCTGCCGACCACAATAAAGCCTGGGTGACCGAAGCCACTCCATGGCGGGGAGCTCAGGAGGGTGCGGAAACGCCCGGGAAACCAAAGCCCCATCCAGGACCCTGTGCCCCTCAGCAATTATGAAGAGAAAGTTGAGGGGCAAAGGAAAAATATGACGCTTTGGCTTCCAATCTTGGTAGATTGGGAGGTCAATCCACGGAAAAGACGCCGTCACTTGAGATCTAGAAAACATATAAGTAAAAGGAACAGCCAGAGTAAGCTATGGGTATGGCAGAGATCGCTCAGTTCTCACTCTGATAGACCAACCCATCACCACATGACTAGAACCCAATCCTCTCAGCATCAGCTAGGAAAGGCCCTAGAAAGCCGCCTTTGGCGGGGGGATAGCTCCCCTATTTCAACCCCTTTCGGGGTTGGGCACCCGCCAAATAAAATATATAATGTGGGTAACCAGGAACTATAATAATACTTTATATCAGAGAAAACAAAAATATATATAATCATCTCAATTCAGTTAATCTGTCACAAGACACTTACAATATTTCCTATACAAATTAATATACAAAACATAATAATGCCGGTACCCCAATATCATCACCGCATATAACTACACATAAATTTACAATGTATTTCTTCCAACACAACCATTGATTACGGTTTATCTTAAGCTATTGGAATTGTCCAATGTTAGATACAAAGAAAGGTTAATATTTGTACCAGAATCATGGACAAAAAATGCGTAAGCTTAAAATCTTCATAGCAACTTCATTTTTTCTTCAGAACAAAAGGAAAGCGCGGCTCAACAAGGAGAACAGGACATCGACACAGAAATCTGAACCAGATGCCGGAATCAATACCCAATTGTTCCACGGCGCCTCGACTCACCGACTGAAAGATTGAACTTCGAGGAAAGGGAAAAATATAAAAGACGAAGGCAAATTGATCCGAAAATAGTGTTTGCTGGATGTTTCGATCACCCGTGGACATTTTGTACCGGTACCCGGTATGTAATATATTCGTCATCCTGGTCACAAGGGACTGGAGTTCTCGAAAAGGGACTCCAGTCCTGATGCCATTCTTGACTTACAGTGTACTGGCGTAATAATCCAGAGAGCTTGATAGCCTCTGAAGTCCTATTTTAACTAAGCCTGGTAGTGAAGTAATTAACCCCTTCAACACGATGATTCTGGCTAATATTAGAAGAGTTGATTAAGCTTAAGAAGGGCCTGGTAGAGGGTTTATCGAGATCGTATACACCTTTGAGTCCTAGATGTAGATTATAAGATAAACTAAATTGTCTAATAGTAACCAGAATATGATATTACCCTTACCACTACCCCTAACCCCCTAACCTAACTTAACCCATTCAATACCAGGGACATCCTTTGCATCATATTCTGGAAACTATAAGACAATTGTATTCAACTTAGGAAGGACCTCTAGCAATAATAGGGTTTCAAACTATCTCAACCAAACCTTTTAACTACTAGAGATCCCTCCTAAGCTGCATAATATCATCTAAATAGAGCTAGAATGAAATATAACACACGTCGCTGGTTCTCAAAGGGTTAAGCAGTGTTTGTAAGTAATTTATAAATGTGCGGACACTACAATTGACGGCTCATCTACTTTTACACATAAATCTACATGTGTACCCATGAGCCCTTCTATGCTTGTACACACACACACACACACACACACACACACACACACACACACACACACACACACAAAGATTACTGGTTCTCTTGTATTTCTCATTAAGAGTAATTTTTAGCGCGGGAGTTGGTCGTGAACAACAATGTATGAGCATGAAGCACTAGTTACCGCCTCGTAAATTCCAATGCTGCATCAGTGGCCAGTTATTTTGGATGATGACGATATGGGAGGTCCGCAATTTTATGATGGACTGAACCAGGGTGTTAAGCCGGAGCAATTTTATGATGGACTGAACCAGGGTGTTAAGCCGGAGCAATTTTATGATGGACTGAACCAGGGTGTTAAGCCGGAGCAATTTTATGATGGACTGAACCAGGGTGTTAAGCCGGAGCAATTTAGTTTGGAGACTTGAATGGATATGAGAAGGAATACAAACATGTATACATGAAATTACATTGTTTTGGCTATTTTATAACTTCCAAAGACATTATTCGAATTATAAACCACAATTTTATCTTTACATATACAATTATAATGACTAAAAAAATGGACTCAGCTTTCGTTTGACACCCTGGACTGTGCATCAGGGCATTCTTAGTGATAAAGCAGGGAGGGTTCTGTGGGGGCGCTCGGTTATGGCCTTGGCCTTGCTCGGGACCTTGGGGTTATTCGCTCAGACAGCCTGGGGAACAACAACAACAACAGACACTTCCTAAAATGAATACAATTGTCCAATAACAGCCAGATTGATATCAAAGAACGTGTCATGATATCAAAGAGCTAGATGTTCCGTTTCTTGGATCAAAGGGCTATGAAGAAAGGTAAGAGACGATACAATAAACCCAGCAGAAGATGAGATTGGTGCCTGAGCCCTACACACCACCTCTCGCCGCCTCCGACCTGGCATTCTCCTCCAGGGCTCAATATCGCATTTTGTACGCCTGAAAGAATGCCATCACCTCTTCCCATCCCTGCTTCTTCTTCTTTTATTCGGCATTCTTCTTCTTCTTCTTCTTCTTCTTCTTCTTCTTCTTCTTCTTCTTCTATTCCTACATCTTTGTTCACCTCAATATATTACTTTGTACAGTCGGCAAAATATATAAATATATTTTGCTCAATAATTGGAATCAGCCATATATAAATCCTCCTCCTGCTTCTTTTGTCTTCCTCCCCGTCCTCCCATTCTTCCTTCTCCTTTCTATCTTATTAGTCGTAGTTATCCTTGTTCTGGTCCATCCTCCTTCTGCTTCTTATTTCTTCCTCTAATTCTTCTTCCCCCGCCTCCTCTTCCTATTCTTCCTCTCCTTCCTATTATCTTCCAGTCCTCTTTGTCGTAGTTATCCTTATTCTCCTGTTCCATCCTCTTCCTTCTACTTCTTACTTCTTCATCTTATTTGTATTTGTCCTCTTCTTCTTCTCCTCCTCCTCTTCCTATTCTTCTCTCTCCTTCCTATTATCTTCCAGTCCTCTTTGTCGTAGTTATCCTTATTCTCCTGTTCCATCCTCTTCCTTCTACTTCTTACTTCTTCATCTTATTTGTATTTGTCCTCTTCTTCTTCTCCTCCTCCTCTTCCTCCTTCTTCAATATATCAATTTATACGCCTGAAAGAATGTGATCACGGCTTCCTCTCTTACCTTCCCTATCCTCCCCCTTCACCTCCTGTTTTTTCCTCTTCTTAAGGGGGGGATGGTTGATTTTTCTGGTCCCCATTCTCTCTCATGTTTAGCCCCATTAGTTTTCAGATTTTAAGAAGTTCGATCTATTAGTTTGTCGATTTTAAGAGCTTTCACCCCAATTCTGTCAATTTTAAGAACTTTCGTGCCATTTAGGTGTTCATTTTTTTCCTGGCGAGCGGTAGCGAGCCTGCATTTTATGATAATCAGGCCTCCGGCCTTCGGCCGTGACATTTTTCTACTAAAAAATGTACAAATTTATCTTGAAAGGGTCTAAGGGGTGTAATGTTAAGCTTGATGGAGGTCTAGACTCTAGAGAACAAACTAAAAAATCTCCCCTTAAGTCTTCTTGTCACTCTTCTTAATTCTTCTTACTTTTATTTTCTCCTTAACCTCGCAATTTGTACGTGTAAAAAAAGTGAAATGGTTCTCCTGGCTAGTCTCTCTCTCTCTCTCTCTCTCTCTCTCTCTCTCTCTCTCTCTCTCTCTCTCTCTCCTGCTTCCCTCCACATCATACATCAACTAACCTCCTTCAATTTTCCTCCTCAAACTTTTCGTCAGCCCAGTTCACAGAATGTCTAGCACTCTTTACAGACTTCATAATATTTCATGATTTTCTCGACGATAAATCAAAAAGCCAAAGATCAAGTCCACGCCAAAAAATAAAAAATAAAATAATAAATAAATACAAAAAATAATAATAATAAATAAAACCACACACACACACACACACACACACGAATTTCATTAGAGCTCATAGATCGCATTATGTTGACTCTTACATCGGGAACTAGACTGAAGGTAGAAGATTAATTGATGGCATAAATCTAGTACAAGTTTAATTCTGATGTTACCTACCAGAGGACAATTGCTAAACAAATATTGCTGGGAAAAGTGCTCATGTGCCGCCTGTTTAAGGGGAGATGGGTCGTTCTTCTGGTCCCCCCTTCTTCCTCATGTTTAGCCCCATTAATTAAGTTTGAGATTTTAAGACGTTCGACCCATTAATTTGGCGATTTTAAGACCTTTCACCTCATATCTGTCAATATGAAGACTTTTCGCGCTATTTTGGTATCGATGTTTTCAAGGCGAGCAATAGCGAGCCTGTAGTTTGGGAGGAACCGGCCTTTGGCCGGTAAATTTTTCTACCGAAAGAATGTACGCATTTATATCGAAGGGGGGTCTTTCGGGTAATTTTGTATAAGCTTGATGGAGGTCTACAGTAGGGAGGAAACTAAAATAATAATAAAAAGATACATGAATGAGCAAATAAATACGCCCATCCCCTTTAATCCCAGACCGAATGTTCATCTACCTGGAGGACTCAACTATATACATTGGACAGGTAACGTATAGAAGGGGAGGACATCCTGATTACACTCTCAGGTAGATCATTCATCATCCATATTCAGTACCGAAAATATTACGGCATATCAAACCACACATATACATACCGTATGTAAATATATATATATATATATATATATATATACTGTATATACACATTAGATACCGTACAGTAGAGTACCAATGCCGGTATAATTATTCATATATTTTCCTAAAGAGGTAAACTAACAAAACAAAAGACTCGAAACGGTAAGACAAAAAAAGAAGTGAAAAACAATACATAAAACCAACTTTCAACACATGTCCAGTTCAGGTCTAAAATCTGTTGTGAGGCTATTGAGTGTAATGCCCGAATAATCCCATCATCGGCTCCAGGAATATTGTGGAAGCCAAATATCAATAAGGAACATTGCTGCTACTTCGCTTCGGGGAGAATGGGCTCGAATTGGTCTTGGGCGAAATTGGAATTGGTTGGTTGGTTGTTTGGTGGTGATGGTGTTGGTAGAGAAGCATGAGGAAGTGGGTGGAGGTATTTGGTGGAGGAAAAAGTGGTGGTGGTGAAGGAGGAGGAAGAAGTGGTGGAGGTGGTGGTGGAAAAGGAGGAGGTGGTGGTGGTGTAGGAGGGTGGTGATGGTGGTGGCGGTGGTGGAAAAGGAGGAGGTAGTGGTGGTGGAGGAGGAGGAATACGGAGGAATATACAGGACTTACAAACTCCAACAGACCTATTAGTCCTTACGGGGCAGTTTGAACTACACTGCTAATCTACTAACTACTAGGTACATAAAAGGATACTAAAGCAGCTATGTATGTGTATATTGGTAGTGGTGGATGTGTGAGTCATTCGGAGGGATAGGGGTGGAGAGAGTTTAGGAGGCTCTGGGGATAGTAGGGGCGATGCTTGAGGGGCAGATGAAGAGTAGGGGGTTAGGTACCAAGAAGGGTGAGTCATGAAGAGAGGTGAGGGATGAAGGATGACTACTATGGGTTGATATGAGGAAGTGACATGATGGGGGTGAAGAAGGCGAGGTATGACGTGAAGTGTGAGATTAACCCCTTCTGTGTCGGTGACGTAATTTTAATTGTATTCTAGCTATATTCAGACGATTGTGTCCACGCAGTTTAAGACGGATCTGTGATAGTAAAAATGGCTAAGTGAGATGGTTCGAAGCCTGTAAATTGCTGCAGGACTTTTTTAAACTGAATAAAATCGTCTAGTAGCCAGAATAAAGTTAAAAAGACGTCGCCGGTACAGAAGTGGTTAAGAAGAATAAAGGATGCGTGATGGGAAATTTTGAGCCATTAAAGACGGTTGGGGGGCGAGTTTGAGAATACAATGGATTTCAGGAACGACGTGTAGACAGTGAGGTGCGAACTGAAGACGGGTGGATGAATTTGTAGACAAGACAGGAGTGAAATATGACGGCTGAACAGGGTGTAAGGGGTGAGGGGTGACAAAGGGATGACCAAGGCGTGTTTGATGGGTGTGATCTCTGGGAGAGCTTGATTTATGAGTTTCTAGGGAATAGGGACATGTCTGGGGTAGATAAAGAGGGGTAAGGGGTCAAATATGAAGAGGGTGAGATGTGAAATGAAGAGGGTCAAGGATGAATAAGACTAAAATTTAAGATATGAAAAAGGGATGTGATATGAAAAGTCTGAAGGATAAAGAGGGTGTAAGGAATGGGATATGGAGAAGGGTGAAGAAAAAATAAGAGGTAATTTTGAGATATGAAAGAAGGATGTGATACGAAATGTGTGAAGGATGAAGAAGGTGTAAGATATGGAGAAAGGTGATTGAGGCGTGTGTTATTTCTGGGGGAACTGGTTTTAAGAGACTCTGGGGAATAGGGGGCGTAACCTGGGGGCAGATAAGGAAGGGTGAGGGATCAGAGATGCAGAAGAACTTCGTCAGGTCCTGATGAAGTTCTAAGCGAAACATGGGAATAAAGCACTCCCACGTGTTATATATCATTTGTTTTATATTTAATGTGAATGAAGGAGTCAAAAGGCAAAGCTGCCTGTAACAAGTGTCTCCCCAAAAGTTGAAAAAGTGACAGAGTCAAAATGTCTGAACACAAGGAGCTTGAAGCAATTTAAGTCACAGGATGAGGGAAAGACAGACTGAGTGAGAGATATAGTGTTTATATTCATTCTATACATGAAACATTGTCAATAAAGTCCTCCTCTCCTCATATGGTGTTTATAATAATTCTATTAGCGAAACGTTGTCAATAAAGTGATCCTCCTCTTATGGTGTTTATTTTAATGATGTCATTTGTTTTCGAGTTTATGGATCACATGTCGACTAACTGTATCTATAAGTAAAGGATAGGGAGATAATATAGGCTATAGGAGTCACAGTGTAAGGGAACTCCAGGATCCAAGGTGTGGTTTTAGTAGTGTCTTGGGAGTGGTCGGCTTGTGAGGGGAAGGTAAAAGACGGACTGGAATATGGGAGAGGGAGAGGGAGAGGGAGAGGGATAGGGAGAGGGAGAGGGGGAGGGAGAGAGAGAGAGAGAATGACACTATAAGAAATTTACCCCTTCTTTACCGGCGACGTCTTTTTCATTTTATTCTAGCTACGTTTCGACGATTTTGTGCAGTTTAAGAAGGATCTGTGGTAGTAATAAGGGTTAAGTGAGATAGTTCGAAGGCTGTTAATTGCTGGAGGCCCTTAATAAATTGAATAAAATCGTGTGATAGTAGCTAGAAGAAAATTAAAAAGACGTCTCCGGTACAGAATGGGTTAAAAAGTGATAACAGAAACATACCGGAGATTGAGATAGAAGAGAGGTATATGAACATAGACTAAAGGAAAGGTAGATACTATATTATATGAGTCACAGTGTAAGGGAACTCCAGTATCAAAGGTGTGGTTTTAGTAGTGTCTTGGGAGTGGTTGGTCGTGAGGGGAGAACAGCAGAGAGATGATATATGAATAAGATGAGAGAGGAGAAGAGATGCAAGAGACGAAAATATGACAGGAATATATGAGGTTAATAAATGAATAAGACGGCAGAGTAGAAGAGATGCAAGAGACGAATACAAGACAGGAAGATAGGTAAATAAGAGATAAATTTAGATATTAGAGAGGAGAGAGACTGTTATAAAAGAGCAGGAACCAAATTGAGATGGAAGAGAAGAGAGGAGAGGAGATAATGGCTGGAATATGAAGACAAGTGCAGAGGTGAACCAATACTATATGTCACTGTAAATGTAACTCCAGGATCCAGAGGGTGGGGGGGGGGGGGGTTGTAGTGTCTTGGGAGTGTTGGCTGGTGAAGGGGAGAGAGAGAAGCTGAAAGGGGATGATATATGAAGAACAACGAAGCCCAACCAGGGTAAGGGGAATGTGCCAGAAGAGAGGGGAGCAAAGAAGTATAAACAACATTTCAAAACTATATACACCATGGTTCAACATAGATGCTAACTCTATACATCATTCAAAATGTTTCTAATGACCCAATCGGAATTGTAATAAAGTCCTCAGGGCTCGTTTATTGCTCTTGACCATGGGGCGTCTTTCTTAAACCGAATAAAGTTGTCTCAATTTTAGTCAGACTGAAAGACGAACCCACCTTTGTATTATGAGTTAAACATTTATTTTTAACATTTCCCTAACCAACAACCTCACATACAGATAAATATAAATCATTAAAGGATTCATTAGGCAGTAATTGACGTGGGATTATGTTTCCATATGTTATTTTACATCGTCACATATTTAGAATGGTGTGCAGTACAAACGTGTTTGCATACTGTATGCGGTTTATTTACAAATTAATCATGAAAACTTAATATTTATAGGTTATTCTTATCCACTAAAATTAACTAAATAGTCAAACGATCAATAGTACGGTAATACCTTTCACATGTATATATTAACTTTGTATAATATAATGACAAAAACGTATCACTGACATTGTTGAGAAGTATTGATCGCTAACATATCTGGTAACAAACGTATCACTGACATTGTTGAGAAGTATTGATCGCTAACAAATCTGGTAACAAACGTATCACTGACATGTTTGATATGTTGTGATCGCTAACATATCTGGTAAAGAACGTATCACTGACGTGTTTGATGTGTATTGATCGCTAACATATCTGGTAACAAACTTAGCACAGACATGTTTGATAGGTTGTAATCGCTAACATATCTGGTAAAGAACGTATCACTGACGTGTTTGATGTGTATTGATCGCTAACATATCTGGTAACAAACTTAGCACAGACATGTTTGATAGGTTGTAATCGCTAACATATCTGGTAAAGAACGTATCACTGACATGTTTGATGTGTATTGATCGCTAACATATCTGGTAACAAACGTATCACTGACATGTTTGACATGTTGTGATCGTTAACATATCTGGTAAAGAACGTATCACTGGCATGTCTAAAATGTATTTATCGCTAACATATCTGGTAAAGAGCATAACAAAAAACGTATCACTGCACTGTCTGAAATGTATTGATCGCTAACATATCTGGTAGGAGTAGATAAAAACCAATCAATATCGAGTGACAACGGGACCTACAGTATAATTGTCAGGTAAGGATCAATAAGAGCCTCATTAATATAACTGTTATTAGAAATCCATAATATACGGTACATTTAATGACTGGTTGATGGATGAGTACTGTAAATTTTGAAAAATGGTGTGTGTGTGTGTGTGTGTGTGTGTGTGTGTGTGTGTGTGTGTGTGTGTGTGTGTGTGTGTGTGTGTGTGTGTGTGTGTGTGTGTGTGTGTGTGTGTGTAACATACCTGTACATAATTATTTTTCTATTTCACGTGCTCTATCTTTCACATTCTCTCTCTCTCGCTCTCTCTCAACATAGCTACACTCAGGAAATTTATCAGCTTGTAAATACCAAGGTCTTTTAAACAAAACTTAATCCACTTTACTAACCCAACCGGTAACAAACGACCTGTAAAATAAAACAGGGCAATATGTGAAGCAAGTTAGTTTGGTTTTACTTCTGAGCCCTTAATTACCATACAGTACTTGAAATGATTGCAACGGAGAAATTCTATAATCTCTAACTCTAACTCTCTCTCTCTCTCTCTCTCTCTCTCTCTCTCTCTCTCTCTCATACACACAAATACAAATACACACACACACACACACACATACCGTCTACAAACCCTCATAAATGCAAATATTAATGCCTATAAACATATATAAATACATCTGTGCAATACGTAAACTAATTTATACCTTTAAGCTCCTTGTGGTACAAGTAGTCACATGTGAAAATATACCCCTTTAACGGTCCGGTAGTAAAGTAGAGACAGTATTACTATGTATGTATTCCGTGCACACCTGTGGTGCTGACTGGCGGAATAGCTAACTAATGTAAACTTGGCAAGGTGCTCGCTGAATTAATCACTTTGGATATACAGTATGTGCGTTTCTCTTTTATTGGCACTTCTCTAGAAAGCTCCTGATAGCCTATTTGCTGTAGTAATTCCGTATTATGTTTTGAATTGTCTTAGTCCTTTAAGTCCAATTATTTGTGTACTCTATATAACTCCAGCTACACCCAGACGATTTTATTAATCTTAATACGATGCCTTGGGAAAAGTAGCATATGAAAAGGTGTGGATTTATGAACAAAAAGTTTGATGGTGTAACACTCAATGGCAATACTAGGTATTCCAGCCCATAAGTTTGCCACTCGATTGAACACAAAAACATTATTTATTTCACGCGAGTGAATACAATTAACAAGGTACTATAGGTAGCGCTAACTAACTTGACAATAATCTTGATTCCTAACCTCTCTGAAACTCAAAAGGGCCTAGAGCAAACTGGCTGTAAATATCCACACTTATTTCCTGGTGGACTCTTCCCAAATGATAGAAACGTCAGCTCGATTGCTTTCATTCATTTCGAGTTATACAAAATTAAAGGGTCAAAATTATTTGTTAAGTTCGCTGGCGCTACCTACAGTATATTAATATCCGAGCTCACCGAATCTCCAAACATTGAAATTGGCTTTGTTCCAACTGTGTGAAGGCAATCGGTATGTGAATATGCAGGCCTTGTCCTCTATCATGCCGCCACCTCAGTATCTATCTATCTATCTATCTATCTATCTATCTATCTATCTATCTATTACAAAAATTAGAAATTGGTCTTGTTCCAATCGTGTGTGAATATACAGATCTTGTTCTCCATCCTGGTCACCTATCTCTATCTATCTGTCTATCTATCTAACAATCTAACAATCTATCTATCTATCTATCTAATTCAATTCAAAATTCAAAAAAGTGTATTGTCACAAAGTACATCATAGTTACATTCCACATAGTTATACAAACAATATATACAATGAGACAATTGGGAACTGATGCCAAACGGCATATAATATGTCCCACAGCAATAAATTACTCAATTATAAATTGGTCAACAAAAGAAAGACTAGTGCTCAAGAGAGAGAACTTCAATACTAACAGAAACATTACTACCAACTTGTTCGTTCATGCTCACGAGTATCTTAAACATTATTTATTTATATATCTCTACTCATTAAATATTCCTTTATTTGCCTTTTAAATATTTCAGAACTACAATTTAAGACTGATTTTATCCATTACACTATTCCATACAAATACACCTGTATGCCTAAAAGTTATTTTCCTTAAATTTAATCAATCTATCTATCTATTTAGCTATGACCAAACTTCGAAATTGGTCTTGTTCCAATCATTGTGTGAATATGCAGATCTTCTTCTCCATCCTGGCCACCTCTTTATATCTACCTACATCTATAGCTATCTATCTATATATCTATCATTCAATCAATCAATCAATCAATCAATCTATCTATATCTATATCTATATCTATCTGGCCACCTCCTCTTCCCGGGCCTGAATATATGAATTTACACTCCACTCCTGCGGTACAGTCTAGTTCAGAAGTCGTGTTAAGGGGGGGGGGGGTGGAACCTGCATTGTTTCCTCTCTTTGGGTTGCATCCATTCGGCCCCATTCAGCCTACTGTTTTAAGACGTTTATCCCCACCCAGGTGTCGATTTATATCTGGCGAGCGATAGCGAGTCACCATATTTTGGATAATGAGTTAGCTGGCTAAATTTGTAAATTTCTCTGGCGTTGCTGGATTTCTCCATAAAATGCTGGTTCGTAGGCTGAATGGGGCCGAATGGATACAACCGATAAAGAGAAAAAAACAGGTCACCCCCCTTAAGCCCTTCAGCATTTGAGGACGTATGTAATCCTTTTCTTATGGCGATCAGTAGACCATTTTACTTTTTAGGAGGGCATTTTGGAAGTTGGAGGGATAATCGACCCATTTGATTGATAGAGGACTTTCCGAAACTAACTAAAATCGTCGAATGTTAGCCAGAATAAGCTTTGGAAACTCCCTATTAACCGGATTAGTCAAACTCTCTCCCTTTCTCTCTATCTAGCTATCTATGTATCTATCTACCACACGCTCACTATAACTTACCTCTACACACACACACACACACACACACACACACACACACACACACTCACTATAACTGGCCTCTACACACACACACACACACACACTCACTATAACTTACCTCTACACACACACACACACACACACACACTCTCTCTCTCAGACTAGGTAAGGTCAACGTTGAAATATAGATTAAATCGTGCTAGCAGCCACCTCTTTTCCTTCCTTCCTTCTATTTCACTTTATTTCCTCGTTTATCCCTTGCCTATTATCTCCTGTTCGTTATTTGCCCTCTCAGCTATCTCTAATTAATTATTGTTTTCATTTGATCATCTCTTATTCTTGTTTGTCCTCTTTGTTTTCTTCTAATTCACTTTATTCCCTTGTTTATTCCTTTTCTATTATCTCTTGTTTATTAATTATTTTCCCTCTTATCGTCTTTTATTCTTGTTTCTCTTCATTCTTACCTGCCTTTTAACTCACTCTATTCCTTCATTTATTTATTTTATAGTATCTCTTGTTCGTTATCTGCCCTCTCAGCTACCTCTAATTAATGTTTGTTCCTTTTATTGTCTTTTATTCTTGTTTCTCCTCATCCTTTCCTTCCTTTTAATTCACTTTATCTCCTCGTATATTAGTTTTCTATTATCTCCTCTTCTGTGTACCTTTCTATCGTTTCTTAAGCTTACTTTCCTTCTATGTGTCTCCTTATTTATCTGATTGTACATCTACGTTCGTATCTTCATATCTTCTCCATAAAGCAGCCTCTTCCCTTCATTCGTTCTGTTTCATGTATTCCTTTTGTATCATCTCATTCTTCGTATGTCCTTATTCCCTATCATTTTCTATCTTCTTTCTATCTTCTTTTGTTTCTTTCATTTCCCGAAATTCACATATATCCAATTATATATGTTACTCTCATATTGTTTTTTCTCTCCCCTTTCCCAAATTCATTCAATTATGCTTCATATTATTTTATCTTCCCTTTTTCTATTCTATCTTCTCTATTTATTTTTCTGTGCCATTCCTCCCTTTCCTTCCCTCTCCCCCTGTAATTCGTTTATTCCTCTCGGGTATTCCACATATTTCCATTCTCTTCGTTATTATTTATTTCCTTTCGGTCCGGTCCCCGTCTCCAATTCACTTCATTTTTTCTCTAATTCGTTTTGTATCTTACTTCGCTTCTTTGTCCCATGTTAATCCTCTTTTCTTTCGGACTTTTATTTTCTTGACTATATATATATTTACTTACTTTATATCTGTAATTCTGTTGTCCAGGTCTTCCCATTCTCCTCTTCATTCACCTTGAATAATCCGTTAGTTCAAACAAACAAAATTATCTACTGTTCTATTTCTGTGTTCGTACATCTTTATTAACTTTATCGGTTTATTTATCTTTTTTCATTTTGGTTCCACTTTGATTTCGTGTTCATTCGTCTCTCCTCTTTCCTCTCCTTGCCTTTCTCTCGTCTCCCCTCCCCTCCCCTCTTCTCTTCTCTTCTTCCCCCTTTGATTATCCCCTCTCCTCTCTCTCCTATTATCTTTCCTCCTCTCCTATTGTATTCTCCCATCTCCTCTCCCCATTTATTCTCCCCTCACCTCTCTCCTTCTCCTATGTTCTCTTCTCTCCCCTCCCCTTTAAATCTCCCCTCTCCTCTCCCCTTCCCTCCCTCTCTCTTCTCTTCTCCCCTTCATCTCCAGTATTTCCCTCCCCAACCATCCTGTTATCGCGCTCTCTCTCCCCTTCCCAACCTTTCCAACATTTTCCCTTCTGCAACATTGAACTCTGCAACAATGATCTTCGCGATATGTCCCTATTTTGTTGCATTTCCCTCTCTGCAACATCTATGTATGTTATCATTTCTTCTTAGACAACATCTTTACCTTTGCATCATATAAATAAATAAATAAATATATACCGGTACATAAAATATATAATATATACCGGTATAATTATATATATATATATATACAGTATATATATATATATATATATATATATACAGTATATATATATATATATATATATACAGTATATATATATATAACGGAAATGAAATGCGTCACCCTATCTCCTAAGGGTTAAATAATGATGTCTACAGCTCCAACTTCATTATAGCCTGAAACTCGCAAGTGGTCAATTGTTTACTCTTCAATATGCTCCCCTGAACACACACCATAAGCTTCATACAAAACATACAGTAGTGTTATCTTGGAGGTAAAGGGAGGGGGAGGGGTGGAGAGGGGAGGGGAAGGGGTGGAAAGGAAGAGAGGAGGGAAGGGGAGAGGGGAGGGGTGGAAAGGAAGAGGGGAGTGGATGGGAGGAGACTTGGGAGGGGGAAGGGAGGGACAGGAAGAGAGCAGAGAAGGGGTGGAAGGGGAGGAGACTTGGGGAGGGGAAGGGAGGGAAAGGAAGAGAGCAGAGAAGGGGTGAAAGGGGAGAGGGGAGGAGACATGGGGAGGTGAAGGGTTGTAAAGGAAGGGAGGAAGGGAAGGGAGAGAGGAAGTGACTTGGGGAGGGGAGGCGATGGAAAAGAAGAGAGGAGGGGGAAGGGAAAAAGAGTGGGGAGGGGAGATAGGGGAAGAAAATGAATGGGGAAACAAGAGGGGATAGAAGAATATACACATAAACTAGAAATACCTACCTTCCCACACCTCTCCTAACCCACTTCCCTATTAATCCAGAACACACACTTCAATGTTCACCTCAGCTTCTCACACCTCATCTCACCTTACAGTTCAACCTTCACCTCAAAACTCATCTCACCTTACCTCACACTTCAAAGTTCACCTCAGCTTCTCAAACCTCATCCCACCTCACATTTATATTAATATTCACCTAAACACCTCACCTCACAGTTCAACCTTCACCTCAAAACTCATCTCACCTTACCTCACACTTCAAAGTTCACCTCAGCTCCTCAAATCTCATCTCACCTCACCTCACCTCACGCCTCACCTCACAGTCCAACCTTCGCCTCACACCTCACCCCTGTCTTGTGTGTGTTGTGATATGTGTTGCAGTCACCTCTTGCTGTTGTTCTTGCCACCGGTAATGAAGTTGGTATGTTGTTTCTGGCACGTAATGGGATACCGGTACGTTGAGAGAGAGAGAGAGAGAGAGAGAGAGAGAGAGAGAGAGAGAGAGAGAGAGAGAGAGAGAGAGAGAGAGAGAGAGAGAGAGAGAGAGAGCGAGAGCGAGAGAGAGAGTAGCTAATTACTTGTGAAATGTTGAAATAATAATAGTGTCTTGTGTTAGCCATAATTTCATATTTGTTTACCAACCCACCAATGAACTGACAAATAAACCTAATTAATTAAATAAATGAACTACTGAATATAACTATGTGGTATCAAGACAGTTAATAAAAGGCATAGGTTAACGTAGGTGTACTTTTAGGAGAGGAATACATAGTTAAACACATGTAGATAAGTCACAACTTGTGAGCGTGACTGTGCGTTCCAAGAGTAAACCAAATGATTGTGTATAACTGTTTTGTATGCTTCAATTTGTACAGTGCATGCAAGTGAATCAATGACGTGAATTGCAGTGAATCAAGCGCTTGAATAATTAATATATTGATGTATCAGTGTACAAAGTGAATCAGTGACGTGAATCGCAAGGTCAATCCAACCCTTGAATAATGAACATTTTAATGAATAAGTGTACCAAGTGAATCAGTGAAGTGAATCGCAAGGTGAATCCAAAAGCTTGAATAATGAATATTTTAATGAATAAGTGTACCAAGTGAATCGCAAGGTGAATCCGAGTCTTGAATAATGAATCTTTTAATGAATCAGAGTAAAGGAAAGTTTACGAAGTTTAAATGGAAGTGTCGCGGGAGAAATAGTGGTTCTGCATAATTCAGCCCTTTTAATTAGTTAAAGGGACAGTGGCTGTGTGTGTGTGTTTTTTTCTTTTATTTTTGGTCTATTAATTTATTTATTCATAACTATAATTTTTAGTTTCCTCGCTAGATCACCATCAAGCTTAGACAACACCCCCTAGACCCCCCTTTAAGATAAATGTTTACATTTTTCGGTAGAAAACTGTCCCGGCCAATGGCCGGTTCCTCTTAAAATTACAGGCTCACTATCGGTCGCCAGGAAAAAATCGACACCTAAATGGAACGCAAGGTCTTAAAATTGACAACGAAATGAGGCGAAAAGTCTTAAAATCGCCAAACTAATGTGCCGATCGTCTTATAATCTAAAAACTAATGGAGGTAAACATGAGTATGAAAGGGGACCAAAAAAGCGGCCCATCTCCCCTGAACTCCATTTTTGTTTTAGTCTGTCTTAACTGTCAAATAATTAGCCTTCTCCCTCATGTTTTGCCTTAAGTTTTCAGATTTTAAGACGTTAACCCCATTAAGTTGGTCATTTTAAGACCGTTCCCTCCATTTATTTGTCAATTTGAAGAACTTTCTTACCATTTAGGTGTCGACTATTTTCCTTGTGAGCGACAGCGAGCCTGCAATTTAGGAGGAACAGGCATTATTCTATCGAAAAATGCACACATTTATCGCTAAGGAGATTCGAAGGGGTATTTTTTTTACGCTTGATGGAGATCTAGAGAGGAACTATATAATACATTAATAAAATAATGTATATATATATATACAGTATATATATATATATATATATATATATATATATATATATATATATATATATATATATATACGGTATATATATATATATATATATACCGGTATATATATATATATTACACCCAGAAAAGGTGCTCAAGCCCTTTAAAGAATGAAATAAGTGTATTAAATTGAAATGTGTTCAATGTTCTTTGGGGGGAGGTGATTGGAATTTTGGCATTTAAATGGTAGCTACAGTTGTTATAAATGAGTTGTATTCAGTGTTATATTTAGTTAGTTATATAGTGTCTATCTTTATTTCATAAATTTTACTATATTTTATTGTTTATCCTAGTACTAGTGTTTTAGTATTAGATAAATGCTACATAGTTCAATGTTGCAGACACGGGAATTGTTGCGAATAGGGAGAAAAGCTGCCAAAGAAAAAACAAAAATCAAAGCTAAAAGTTGTAAAGAGGGAAACGTTGCAACTAGAAAATCCGGTGTAAGAGAGTACAATATGACAAAGTTCATGGTTGCAGAGAGGACAAATATTGAAAACATGAACACGTGCCAAAGAGGGTAATGTTGCAAAGGTAAATGAATGTTGCAAAGGTAAAAAGCATTGTCAGAGATCATGGAAATATAGCTCAAATATATATTGAAGAGAGGGGAAGGTTTGCAAAAGAGGGGTATATGGCAAAGATCCATGTTGTAAAGTTCAATGTTGCAGAAAGAGGGAAATGTTGCAATGGCTGGAAAGGTTGGGAAGGGGAGAGAGCGCGATAACAGGATGTGTAGGGAGGACAAATACAGGGAGATGAAACACTGAAGAGTAAAGGAGAGAGAGAGAGAGAGAGAGAGAGAGAGAGAGAGAGAGAGAGAGAGAGAGAGAGAGAGAGAGAGAGAGAGAGAGAGAGAGAGAGAGAGAGAGAGCGATGGAGACAGAGAGAGAGAGAGAGAGCGATGGAGACAGAGAGAGAGAGAGAGAGAGCGAGAGAGAGCGAGAGAGGAGAGGAGAAGGGGAGGGGAAGAGGGGGAGGCGAAGGGAGGAAGAAGGGGAGGGAAAGGGAAAGGGAGGAAGGAAGGGGTGGGGATTGGAGAGAAGGGGAGGTGAAAAGAGAGAGGAGGAAAAGATATAGAAGGAGAGAGAGAGGAGGAGGGGTTGGGGAAGGGAGTACACAGGGTACAAAGGAGTACAAAGGAAAACAAGGGAGGAAGGGGAGAAAGATAACAACACGTGTGAGGGAGGCAAAATACTGGAGATGAAAGACTGAAGACTAAAGGGGAGAGAGAGAGGAGAGGAGAGGGAGAGGGGAAGGAAGAGGGGGAGGGAAAGAGAAAGGGAGGAGGGAAAGAGAAAGGGAGGAGGAAAAGAGAAAGAAGAGGAGGTGAGAGAAAAGAGAGGAGGGGATAAAGATGGAATGAGAGAGGAAAGGAGACGTACGAAGGGGAAGGGAGGAAAAGGGGAGAGAGGGAGAGAGATAATAAGACGAGTGGAGGAAGCAAATACTAGAGATGAGAGACAGAAGAGTAAATGGGAGGGGAGAGGAGAGGAGGGGAAGAGAGAGAGAGAGAGGAGAAGGGTTGGGGAGGAGAAGATAGATAACAGGTCGCCTGGGGATGGGAAAATACTGGAGATGAATGACAGAAGAGTGACTGGGAGAAATGGTTTGAATTCAGGGGAGCCAAGAGAAGTGTAAACAATTGTCCACTCACGAGTTTCAGGTCATAAGGAAATTATAGGTATAGACCTCGATATTTAGCAGAATCAGCAACTATAATAGGGTCGTACTAAATTCATAATTCAGTAAATCCCAATTAATCATACTTTCTGTCCATCAGAAACCTATTGCATTTCTGTTTTATATCGATGTTTACGGCACCAACTTCCTAATAGGCTGAAACTCGCAAGTGGTCAATTGATAAAGCAAGGTGTGGATAGTTGGGATAGAACTTGATAGGTTGCATCACGATTACATAAAGCTTGGTATGAAGGTTAGGTAGAGGGATGACGTGGGAATCTAAATATAAAATTATCCTTAGACTCCCCCCAATATGATAAAACGTCAACGAAAATATACTGTAATCACATAATATATAAACATATATAGTAGTGGATCTATAGTTGCGAAAGATTACAATGATACGATATTGGGATACATGTAAACAATAATAAATACGTGACCATCTAAAATAAAGATATTCAATTTGTGAACCAATAGCGGGTCAGAGAGACTTTTACCTTGGCCTAGTAATAAGGGAACTAAAATAATAAATACAAAAAAACAATGTTATCCTATTTATCAACGAAAGGGTTACCGGTACTTGAACAGAACAATAAGCAGAGGGCAGTAGACAACAACTAGACACAAAGCAGACAGTTAACCCTACTACAGTGTCTGCTTCTCTGCTCCCTCTCTGGGGGGGGGGGGGGGGGGCTAAAAGCTTGTTGCAAGAGGAGACGGGGGCTTTGGTACTGGTGGAGAGAGCGTAACACAGATACTCAGACCACACAGACCTTGCAGTCCCTACTAGGTGGTACCGGTACGGCCATAATCCTATTAGACAGGAACAGTATATAGTAGAAGAATAGGACAGCAAAGTAGACGGCTCTCTCCCCACCCTCTGAAAGTTTGTATACCGTAGATTATAGACATACATTAGTTTGATAAGGAAAAATACACATGCCTATTGATTAATTCATACTAATCCAATCTTCTTCAAATGAGAGAGAGAGAGAGAGAGAGAGAGAGAGAGAGAGAGAGGATGGAGGGTTAGAGAGAGGAGGAGGATGAGAGCGAGGAGGATTAGGAGACGACGAGAGAGAGAGAGAGAGAGAGAGAGAGAGAGAGAGAGAGAGAGAGAGAGAGAGAGAATGTGAGGATGAGAGAGAATGTGAGGATGAGTGAGTGAAAGATAATGAGTGATAGATATATTAAGTGCCGGTGAGTAAGACAGGATGTAAGATAGTGAGTGAGGACCCAGGTGACAAGATCAATGAGATACCGCGGTCCTCTGTCTGACTCTCACTCTCTCTCTCTCCTTCTCTAGTTCGTGTCCTCAAGCATTCTCTCACTCCCTCAAACCCTCCCTGGCTTTCCACTCACTCAATTCTGCGCGCTCTCTCTCTCTCTCTCACTGATTCAATTCCTTTACGATCCTCACTCACTCCCTCTCTCTTGTATATCTCTCCCTCTCTCTAATTCGTCCCTACATATATATACTCACTCAACTCTCTCTCTTTCTCTGTAACCCCCTCCCTCTCTCTCTCTCCCATATTCTCTCCATCTTGCACAACCCCCGCAGCCCAAAATCAACCCTCTGCCAATCCCCTCAAAGAATTAACAACTAAACCAGTTCAGCTAATTGTGTTATACTATTAACCTCTTCTATACCGGCGACGTTTTGTAAATTATATTCTGGTTACCGGTACTATTTGACGACTTTATTCAGTTTAATAAAGGCTTCCAGCAATTAACAGCTTTTGAACTATCTCACTTAACCCATTTTACTATCACAAATCTTTCCTAAACTGCACACAATCGTCTACCAATAGCTAGAACATAATTATAATGACGTCACCGGTGGAGAAGGGGTTAAGGGGAACGAATGAGGTAATACCCATTTTCGCCCGACAATATTTGGAGTGGGGTAGACTCAAATAATATACAGTAAACTCAATACTATTATCCCCTACTGTACCGTCGACCATCCCTTTTACTTTATTCTAGTTACTACTACTCGATTGTATTCAGTTTAAAAATGGCCTCCAGCAATTAACAGGCTTCAAACTATCTCAATCAACCCTTTTAACTACCACAGATCCTTCCTAAGCTGCATAATGTCGTCTAAATGTAGATACAATTCAATATAACAGACGTCGCTGGTACTGAAGGGGTTATATAAACCCATGGGAGAAGCGTGTACGGGCACATTCTAAAGTTGTGTCTTCACCTTCACTGATCTCAAACTTTAAATATATCACAAATCCTTGTTATCT
>CM064503.1:437551-555051 GCA_032716605.1 Paralithodes platypus | reverse complement strand
ATATTATCGAATATTTACCGGTATTATATTAATATATCTATATATTCTACGGGGGAGGGGGGATCCATTGAACGATTTTATTCAGCTTAGAAGGGACCTCCAGGAATCAGAGTATATATATATATATATATAATTATATACTGTATATATACCGGTTTATATAATCAGTTACCATTCTCTCACGCACACACTTTCTCTCAGTCTAGCCACCACGACCTCTTGGTGTCTCTCATTAATTTTCTTCATTACTCTTTCATATCTCTCACCCACTCATATTTGCATACCTCCCTCTCTCTCTCTCTCTCTCTCTCCCGCCCAAGAGCTAATTAACTTAAATATACAGAGACGCCCGACACGAGTGTATGCTCAAGTGAACCTACACGTGTGTACCTTAGGCTTAAGGCAGTGGTTCTTAAAGTATTTCAGCCCCGATACCCCAAAGTTCAACTCCAAGTCAACCTGATACCCCCTTTGGATACCGCCTCTCCAATATTAGCCTACTACTCCTGGCTTTTATAGTCATAGTCATACCATTCAGTGCACGAAATTATTAATTTAATATTTTCCAGGATGCCTTTTCGGATACTCCCAAGAACCGGTTTCGATACCCCCTGGGGGTATTGAGGCACTACTTTAAGAACACCTGGCCTAAGGGGATGTGTGTGTGTCTGTATATATGCAGACGTATGCATGTGTGTACAGTATATCTGTTAGTGTGTATGTATGTAGTGTATGGTATAATGAATGTATGTATGATATGATGTAATGTATAGTATGTGTGTGTGTATATATGTATGTATGTATGTATGTTGTGTGTATGTATGTATGTCGTGTGTGATGTGTATGTATGTATATATGTATGTATATATGTATGTAGTATATGTAGTATGTGTCGTGTTATGTATGTGTAATGTATAGAGGTTAAATATATACAGTATGTGTGTGTGTAAGGTATAAAGAGGGAAGTATATAGGCAGTATGTATGTGTCGTGTGGTGATGTATGTGTGTGTGTGTGTAAGAGTGTAAGTATATAGGCAGTATGTATGTGTCGTGTGGTGATGTATGTGTGTGTGCGTGTGTGTGTAAAGGTATAAAGAGGTAAACATGTATGTGTCGTGTGGTGATGTGTGTGTGTGTGTGTGTGTGTGTAGGGTATAAAGAGGTAAGTATATAGGCAGTATGTATGTGTCGTGTGGTGACGTGTGTGTGTGTGTGTAGGGTATAAAGAGGTAAGTATATAGGCAGTATGTATGTGTCGTGTGGTGACGTGTGTGTGTGTGTGTAAGGTATAAAGTGGTAAGTATATAGGCAGTATGTATGTGTCGTGTGGTGACGTGTGTGTGTGTGTGTGTGTGTAAGGTATAAAGTGGTAAGTATATAGGCAGTATGTATGTGTCGTGTGGTGACATGTGTGTGTGTGTAAGCTATAAAGAGGTAAATATATAGGCAGTATGTATGTGGCGTGAGTGGGTGTGTGTAAGGTACCGGTATAAAGATGTTAGTATATAGGCAGTATGTGTGTGTGTGTGTGTGTGTGTGTGTGTGTGTGTGTGTGTGTGTGTGTGTGTGTGTGTGTGTGTAAGGTATAAAGAGGTAAATATATAGGCAGTAGTGTCGTGCGGTGATGTGTGTGGCGGTGGTGGTGGTTGTCTCACTGACCATGTAGGGTGTGTGTCCATATATGTGGCATGGGTGTACTGGTGGGGGTGGTGGTGGTGGTGGTAGTGGCAGTGGTGATGGTGGGGGTGGTGGTGATGTAGTGGTGATGGTGGTGGTAGTATAAACTGTAGATAGTGGTGATGGTGGTAGTAGCAGTGGTAGTGGTGATGGGGGTGGTAGTAGTTTGTGATAGTGGTAGTAGTGGTGATGGTGGTATAGGTAGCGCCAGCAAACTTGACAATATTGTTGATCCCTTAACTTCTTATAACTCGAAACGAATGAAAGCAATCGGGCTGAAATTCCTCTCATTTGGGAAGGGTCCACCAGGTAATAGGTGTGGATATTTACAGCCAGTTTGCTCTAGTCCCTTTTGAGTTACGAGGTCAGGGATCGAGATTATTGTCAAGTTCGTTGGCGCTACCTATAGTAGTGGTGATGGTGGTGGTGGTAGTAGTGGTAATGGTGGTAGTGTAAACTGTAGATAGTGATGATAGTGGTAGTAGTGGTGATGGTAATAGTAGTAGTGATGGTGGTCGTAGTGGTGATGGGGGATGTTAGTGGTTGTGGTGCTAGTGTTAATAGGGGATGGTGATAGTGGTGGTGGTGGTGGTGTAGACTGTAGATAGTGATGATGGTGGTGGTGCTAGGGTGGTGGTAGTAAGGTAGTGGCGGTACCGGTAGTAGTGTTGTTGTAGATAGTAGTAGTGGTGGTAGGGTGTATATACTGTATATGATGAAGTGTAGATATACAAAGGAAATCAAGCAACAACAGGTCTAGATGTGTTGTGTGGTGATGTATGTCTAAGTTACACGCTCTCTATCACAACCCAGAACAAAATCTACACCTGAATAAGATAGTGTATTATCACTGCCAAACTAATGGGGTGAAACGTCTTAAAATCAACATACTAGTGGAGCGGAACGGGAGATCCACAAAAACTCCTCTCAGATCAAATAGGGTTAAGAGTGAAGCACAAGGTAACACAAGCCAATAAAGTAGAAGTGCCGTTTTGCAGAAAATCAAAACGGCATACCGGTACCCAACTCTGCGATGGGTTACCCGGTACCATCATCATCAGTACCGGTACTACCATCACCATCACCTCTACTTCCATCATAATCACTACAACTGTCAACATCACCATTACTATCATCACTACTACCGGTACTATTACAATTATCCGTAGGCCTACTACTCTCACCATTATCACTACTACTATCACCATCATCAATACTACTACTACTGTCCAGACATTTAGACTCTAGCGTACCTTGAATTTGGCTCTCTATCACTCTTTCAACTTTGGGGGAGACACTTGTTATAGACAGCTTTGCCTTTTGTTTCCTGCATAAACAAAAATCAATCCAAAGACAACATACAAGTGAGGCAGCATGAGTTATGAGAGGGAAGACAAATACAAATGCTATAAGGGTACGGAATGTCAGTCTTATAGTAGGAATGTAGCTTTTAACCCTCTCCGACATATGACGCGATTTTCAGCCTATTAGGGATACTTTAACGCCTTTGTTACCATCAGGGGTATTTAGAAACCTTTAGTTTAGTTACTTCAACCTCTGCAGTTGTCTTTGAGTTAGCTGTCGGCAGAAAACTAATTTTGGGCAGGAGTGGTGTATCCGTAGTCTTTCCACAGTAGGGTAAAACAAAACATAAACTTTATTTGTATGTAACATGTGTGATGCACATAAATAAAAGGGGATGTGTCGGATGGTTGAAAGCCACAGTTGCTCGCGCGTTTGGGGCTAGCAACACGTATTATGAAAAACATGTATCCTCCTTCATTCACTGTCCCCCCCTTCACTCACTCAACCCCACAATTTGCCGGAGGATAACAGGTTTTTCACAATACGTAGACGGAGGTCTTTTTAAATTTTTTTTGGAGAGGTAATTATTTATAAGAGTGAGAGAACTCTATTTCTTATTGCTAATCTGGCAACCTCTGCGTCATATGTGCGTGAAAGGGTTAATATATACTAGTACCTCTCTCTCTCTCTCTCTCTCTCTCTCTCTCTCAAAACAGTCCAAAGACAACATATGAGTGAGGCAACAGGAGTTATGAGACATGAGGGGGAAGAAAAGACCAAACAATAATGATGCTAGGGTACAGAATGGGAGTCTTATAGTAGGAATGTAGCTTTTATTATATACTAGTATCTATCTCTCTCTCTCTCTCTCTCTCTCTCTCTCTCTCTCTCTCTCTCTCTCTCTCTCTCTCTCTCTCTCATAGTAGGAATGTTGCTTTTAATATATACGGGTACGTGGGGTTTTATCAAGATATGTATACAGTTTTCTCTCTCTCTCTCTCTCTCTCTCTCTCTCTCTCTCTCTCTCTCTTAATTATTAGTCTGCCAATCAGGTGTCGCTACTGTTGAGCTGGTGTCACACGAGTGATTTTTCCTCTATTTTTTTTTCGGGCAATTGTGGTCTGGCAGCCTCAAAATTTGGGCTTTATCAGAATTCAGCCGCCCAACGTAACCTACCTTACGGCTAGTTTCCGATACCAGTGCAAAAATTTCCATAATATTACGAGAACAAACTTCATCATGGAAAATTGACAGAAAAATCGCTCATGTGACGGCGGCATTAATCCCTACCCCTCCATGTGTTATCTAATCAACATGACACCTTATCAATCTTCGTCATCCTTATCATGGTGCTTTGTTCTCAGTATTTCTCTTGCAATACAATTACAGGCTCGCTATCGCTAGCCAGGAAAAAATCGACACCTTACCTTTTGATACCTTTTGATGTGTTCGCCACTCTTCTAGCGGCACCAAGGAGCGCGACGCCCCTCGTTATGGGTGGTGATTTGGTGCAGTAGACTGTTTGAAGCGACAGCTCGCTCCCTTGCGAGGATGGGCTCGTCTGGCACTTTTTGCAGTTCGACATCTAGGGCTCTCTTAATGGCACGAAAGGTCTTGAAATTGACAAAAACGGGGCGACAGGTCTTAAAATCATCAAACTAATGAGGCAAACATCTTAACAACTCAAAACTAATGGGGCTAAACATGAGGACGAAGGGGGACCAGAAAAACGACCTATCTCCCCTTAAGGAAGCACTTCAGCGAGGTTTACTAATATAGGTGTAAATCCTGACCACCTGGCATGGATCGCAAGGTCTGTATGGTGAGTGTATCTATGTAAATCCATGTAAGCTCACTCTCCCAGGATCATACCCACGATCTCTCCACCCCTATCAGCACACCTTTAGAGGAGATGGGTCGTTTTTGTGGTCCTATTCTCCCTCGTGTTCAATCCCATTGGTTTTTAATTTTAAAACGTTCGCCCCGTTAATTTGGCGATTTTAAGACCTTTCGCCCCTTTTCTTTGTCAATATTAAAACTGTTCGTGTCATTTTGGTGTCAAATTTTTCCTGGCGAGCGATAGCAAGCCTGTAACCGAGCTTCGGCCGGGAAATTTGTCTACCGAATAATGTACAAAAATATCTTGAAGTGGGGTCCTGTTTATTGTTTATTGTTTTAAGTTTGGTGGATGTCTAGGGAGGAAACTAATAAAATAATACATAAATGAAAACATCGACCAAAACGTGAGCCATCCCCCTTTAAGTCCAGACCACCTGGCATGGATCGTAAGGTCTGTTGTATGATGAGTGTATCTATGTAAATCCATGTAACCTCACTCTCCCACGATCTCTCCACACCTATCACCACACCTTAAGGGCAGATTGCCACTTGAGGGATTTTTTTCTTAATCTCTTTCTCCCTTATGCTTAGCCCCATTGCTTTTGACATTTTACGACGTTCGCCCCCTTAGTTTGGTGATTTTAAGATCTTTAGCCGCATTTCTGTCAATTTGTAGCCCTTTCGTGCCATTTGCATGTCAATTTATTTCCTGGCGAGCGATAGAGATCCTGTATTTTAAGACGAGCAAAAAATTAACAAATCTATCTTGAAAGGGGGTCAAGGGGGTGTAATTTTAAGTTTGATGGAGGGCTAGGGAACAAACTAAAAACTTCCCCTTAAGCACACCCGTCTCCTTGTCACCTACTTAAAACATACTTATCTTACTTGATTTGGTCCCCCCCCCCACCCCTCTCACTCTCACTCTCTTTCACACACACAATACACACACTCACACACAGAAACACACACACTCACCACACACACACACTCACACAAACACACAGACCCACCCACACACACACACACACACACACACACACACACACACACACACACACACACACACACCACACAAACACACAGACCTACACAGAGACCCACACACAAACACACAGACCCACCCACACACACACACGATCATTCCCACGCTCAGCACTACACCCGTTTCCATATCATCCACTTACAACCCTACTTATCCCCTCACCCACTTAAGGGGAGATGGGTCGTTTTATTTGGTCCACCTTCTTCCCCATTAGTTTGGTGATTTTACGATCTTTTGCCCCATTTATTTGTCAATATTAAGACTTATCGTGTCATTTAGGTGTCGATTTCTCCCTGGCGAGTGATAGCGAGCCTGTAATTTAAGAGGAACCGGCCTCCCATGATCTCAAAATAGGAGAATATTGTGCTAGGTAAAATGAATACATCAATAAGTCAATATATTAATTAATAAAAAACATGGAGGCCTCACTGTTCCTACGTGACACTGGCAGGGTGTCAAACGAAAGCCAAGTCCATTATGTTAAGGGAAGACAGACCGTTTTTGTTTTTGTTTGTTTTTTTTGGGGGGGGGCTATTAATTCATATATTCCTTAGCTTTCTCGCTAGACCTCCATCAAGCTTAGAAAAACACCCCCTAGACCCCCCTTCAAGATAAATTTGTACATTTTTCGGTAGAAAAATGTCCTGGCCAAAGGACGTTTCCTCTTAAAAGATCAGGCTCGCTATCGCTCGCCAGGAAATAATCGACACCTAACTGGTACGAAAAGTCTTAAAATTGACAACGAAATGGGGCGAAAGGTGCTAAAATCGCCAAACTAATGGGACTAACATCTTATAATCTAAAAAAAAAATGGGGCTAGACAAGAGGGAGAAGGAGGTCCAGAAAACGGTCTGCCTCCCCTTCAATCTTTATTACTGTATATATATGTAAAGATAAATTATGGTTTATGGTTCAAAATATGTCTGTAGAAGTGATAAACTGGCAAAAACAATGCTATTTCATGGCAATTGTCTTGTATTACTTCTCATTTTCATTCACGTCTTCAAACAAAATTGCTCTGCGTGACAGATCTGACCTACAATAATATAACAACAAGTACCGGTATTTAAATAATTGGGAGAGTATTGCGCTAGGTTTAAAAAAAACAAAAACAAAAAAACAACACTGTTCGTATGTGACAGATGTGGAGATGACCTTTTATAATAGTATATACCGGTAAAGTTTAGTCAGACAGCATTAGACTCACAGAACTTACACACACACACACACACATATTGTATCTATTCTATTGTAGAGTTCGCCACTTACAAGTGCTTCGTATTTTGCATAAGGTTTATTCCCCCAGACAGGTTGCCGACCAAAGCTGACGAGTCCCATCCACCCGAATATTTGTAAGGTTGTCTCCCCTAGATGGGTTGCCGACCAAGACTCACCTTGTGTGTGTGTGTGTGTGTGTGTGTGTGTGAGAGAAAGAGAAAGCAATAGAGAGAGGGTGTGTGTATGTGTAAGTGTGTGTGCGTGTGATAAAGTGTGTGTGCGTGTGATAGATATAACATTATAGTGTGTTTTGTGATAGATATAACCTTATAAGAGTAAAGTTTGGTCAGACAGCATCACACACACACACACACACACACACACACACACACACACACACACACACACACACACACACACACACACACACACACACACACACGATACCTCTATGTTTTGCGTCTAAGTGTGGATGTGTGTGTTGTGATAGATATAACCTTTTATAAACATGCAGTAAAGTTTGTTCAGACAGCATTAGACATTAGACTCACGAGAACTTCCACTTAAGTGTTGGGCCATATACTTGATTTAAGTTAAACCAAGGTAGGCTGCAATTAAATGTTTGAAATACCGGACAGTAGCTTGGTCCCCCTTCTTCCTCATGTTTAGCCCCATTAGTTTTCATAATTTATGACGATCGGGCCAATAGTTTGGCAATTGTAAGGCCTTTCGCCCCATTTGTTTGTCAATGTTAAGACTTTTCGGTCATTTAGGTGTCGATTTTTTCCTGGCAAGCAAAAGCGAGCCTATAATTTATGAGGAACCGGCCTTCGGCCGGAACATTTACCTGTCGAAAATTATACAAATTTATCTTGAAGGAGGGTCTTGGGCGGATGTTTTTTTAAGCTTGATGGAGGTCTAAGGAGGAAACTAAAAACAAACAAATAATAATAAAATTAGCAAAGAAATACGCCCATCCCTCCTTAAAAGAAAGCTGAAATACCGGGACCTGTCCATTATAAACTTGGGCAAATGGACAAGTGCGGGCGATTCTCTTTAAACATGTTATCTCTGTAGTCGAGCGAGCATATTCAGCAACTTTTGGACCCTTGTATTATAAAGTTTAGATATCTCAGTGTTATAATGGTTCGAGGGAGGTCTTATATATATATACTGTATATATATATATATACAGTATACCGGTATATATAATTTTTTTTGTTTTTACCTTCCTTGTTTCGTTCCATTAGTTTGGGTACTTAAGACGTTTAATTCCATTACTTTGGCGATTATAAGACAGTTCACCCCATTTAGGTGTTGATATATTTTCTGGGCGAGCGATAGCATGCCCTTAACTTGAAAGAAATCGATCTTCGGCCGGAAAATGTTTGTATCGAAAAATCTACAAATTTAGCTTGAAGGGGGTCTGGTGGGCATTTTGTATTTTGAAAAAAAAAAATGGGAAGGCGATTTTGTTAGCCTACCTACGGGACAAACTAAAATACATTGCTCGAAAATTGCAAAAGCAAACAAAATCCTCCATAATAATTATTAAACCAAACATCATAATAACCCACAAAACGTCGGACCAGATAGTGTTAAATAAAGTTATGATTGTGCTAGCTAAAGCCTTCAATATATTATATCAGGATAGCTGTTCTCATTCCTAATTACCGGTACTGTTCCCTTTAATACTACTAAGAGTATCAATGTACCGGTACCGTACCGATATACTGTATGTACGGTACCGGTATGTACATTATATACCGATATATATATATATATATATATATATATATATATATATATATATATATATATATATATATATATATATATATATATATATATATATATATATATATATATATATATATATATATATTATATATATATATATAATATATATATATATATATATATATATATAATTAGCTATGGTCAGTTGCACACCTGGGTGCTCTCAACAATGTACCGGTATGCACCAATTATCATCAGCAGCAGTGATTACGTTTTACGAGCAAAGGCAGAGTCAGACGAGCGATTACCGTATTATCCAGCAACTTTATATATACGGTAGGTGAGTTTTGTCTGGCAATATTTCTGGGGTTTCCGGAAAATGTGCCTTAAAAATACTGGCAATCACACAATCATTTCAAACAATTTTTCTCGGAAACATAAGATAATGTCCCAATGTAATAGTCCTGGTTATATTCTTAGCAACCCTTGGCATTCTTTTATGTATCTATAGGTTAAGGGGAGGCAGTTGGTTTTTCGAGTCCTCCTCTTCCCTCATGTTTAGCCCTATTAGTTATGAGATTTCAAGACATTCGCCCCATTACTTTGGCGTTTCCGAGCTTTTGCCTCATTTTTTGCCAATATTAAGACCTGTCGTGCCATTTAGGTGTCGATTTTTGTTCCTGACGAGCGATAGCGAGCCTGTATTTGAAGAGGAATCGGCCTTCGGCCGAAAAATGTACAAATTTATATCGAAGGGGGGTCTTGTGGGTGTTTTGTTTAAAGTTTGATAGAGGCTTAGAGAGCAAACTAAACCCCCTCCATAAATCATTGAGCCGAACCAGTAAATTATGCTGTACAATATCGTCTGGGTTCCCTTAATGTAATACTCTAAATCAAACTTTCCAGGTTAATTTGATAGCTACAATCTAGGCCTCCTCTTAAAGACAAGCCTGAATTATTGTTCCCCCCACGCGTTGCCTTGGACCCATGACTCATGCCCTGGTCAAGCCGTACAGTCGCAACAAAAGGCGTGTCTCTTGATGTAAGGAAACCATATCTGAACAAATACATGTTTTTGTTTTCTTTTTTTAGGGGTGGGGCAGGGGGGTGGGGGAGAGGGAGGGAAGTATATTAAGACAGATAGCCAATGTTCACACAATGAAGATATGTGTGTAACGAACATGAAATACTTAATTACTTTACTAGTCACCAACGCCCTGCCCTGTCTTGTTAATAGTTACTATTAATAACCAACGTCCAAACAATTAATATATTTGTTTCCACCTTTAAAGTTTTGCTTGCAGATAGTTATATTCACTGATTTGAAATAATAAAACAAGACACAACATTTGAGCCTAACTGTGGCACTCCTAAGACGGAACAAGTCTGACTACATCCCCGTTAATCATGCTGCTGTTGTGTCCAGTCCAGAAACGGGGGCAGGGGACGTACGTACGTGTGTGTGTGTGTGTGTGTGTGTGTGTGTGTGTGTGTGTGTGTGTGTGTGTGTGTGTGTGTGTGTGTGTGTGTGTGTGTGTGTGTGTGTGTGTGTGTGTGTGTGTGTGTGTGTGTGTGTGTGTGTGTGTGTGTGTGTGTGTGTGTGTGTGAGAGAGTGAGAGTGAGTGAGTGAGTGAGAGAAGAGAAAATGCGGACATATTATGTATAATGAATACGTGTGTAACTACAATTTAACATTTAGCCAAACTTTAATTAGCCCTGTTGTTAATCAAAAAATAATAAATTATAAAACATCCATATATATATTATTATTATCTTTGAAATGTATAAGGTAAACACACTGTAATTAATATGTACGTACAGTCGTGAACATATATAAGGTTACACCAATTCGAATCTTTGTTCCCTAGACCCGCATTCAAGATAAATTTGTACGTTTTTCGGTAGAAACAAACTAACAAACTAAAAACCTCCCCTTAAGACAAAAGCCAGGGGCGTGTCCAGGGAATGCTATGTCCGAGGGGGATATGTCCTAACGGGGGGAGGGGGAAGGGGGGTTGCCCTCTATACACGTCCAAACCTACATTCCATTCTGGATTATCAACGTCACCGGTCATGTCCTATCAGCCTTACACCCATCCTAAACCCAGGGTGTTGTCAAACGATAGCCCAGGCTTATATGTTAACCCTTTGAGTATTTAGACGATATTACGTAGCTTAAGAAGGATCTGTGGTAGTTGAAAGGGTTGGTTGAGATAGTTTGAAGTCTTATTATTGCTAGACGTCGTTCCTAAGATAAATAAAACCGTCATTAATTAGTTGCCAGAATATGATGAAAAGAACGTCCCTGGACAATAAGGGGATCTTGTCCCTTTTGGGATTATGGGAATATTAGGATGTTGCCGTTTGGAATTTTTCTTTTAACCCCTTCTGTACCGGCAACGTCGTTTTAATTGAATTCTAGCTAGCCTATATTTAGACGATTTTGAATAGCTTAGGAAGGATCTGTGGTAGCTAGTAGATTGAGATAGTTCGAAGCCATATCATTGTTAAGAGATCCTTCCTAAACTGAATAAAATCGATTAGTAGTAGCCAGAATCAAATATAAATTATGTTGACGGTACAGAAGGGGTTAAAGGCATTAATGATCTATTTCAAGGTATATTTTTAGTTATTACCAAGTTCATTGCACTCCACTCCCACAGGCCCGCCCCACACACACACTTTTTTGTTGTTTTTTTCGCGTGGGTCCAAATAGATAATGCTTTTCTAAACCTGATTTCCCCCCACGTAGTCCCTGAAGGATGAGCTGGTAAATTAGTGAGTGTTTATCGTGTCTCATTGTTGTAACCCTTCTCTAGCCCTCCCCCCTGTGGTGATGCTTCGCTAACTTGTTATTAACTCACTCTCTCTCTCTCTCTCTCTCTCTCTCTCTCTCTCTCTCTCTCTCATATCCACACTATACATTAATTTTAATTTATCAAACGCGTTATATTATGACACACTGGTTTGATCAAACCTGGCCAAGCGAAGTATCCTTTTTGTCTTTTTGTGTGTCTGTGTATCCAATTGTTCATTGCAACTCTAATGTGATATTAACCCCTTCAGTACCGATGACGTCCTTTTCATAATATTGTGGCAACTACTAGAAGATGTGAAGATGTGTGTGGGTGTGACAGGGATCTGCCTTGTGTGGGCCGATCGGCTTTTTGCAGACTCTCATTTTCTTTTGTTCTAAGATTTTGTTCAGCTTAAGAACGTCCTAAAGCCATTGCAAGGCTTCTAACTCTCTCTATTTACCCTTTTAATCACTAGTCATCCTTCATAAGCTCCATCAAATCTTCTAAATATAGCTAGAATAAAATTGCAAAGACGTCGCCGGTACACAAGGGTTTAAAAGCTCACAATAAATAGCTATAAAGCAAAAACAAAAAAAACATGACAATTGGGAAGCAAATTCTGGGTTCTATTTCGGAGGTAGGTCTAATCGGAATAAAACTGCAGAACAGATTGAAGACAACATAGCACAATCAAATTGTTTGAAATTAATGAACAAACAGTTTGTCAAACTAGCTTCATATTAGTACAAACATTTTGGCATGTCAAAGAAACGTGTACCGGTATAGAATCCTTTTAAGTCTCCATGTTTAACATAACCATGAAGTCAGTGCCTGTCTGCATGTATAGTGCAATCATGAAAGTGGCTCTCAAAACACTTCGTTCTATCCAACAAATACCGTATATTTGTACATATATCACCGGCATTTATAATATATACGGTAACCATTTAATATGTATCACTGACCTTTTCTCTTATTCTCATGGAAGGAAGGCCGCCTGGTCGGAATACCTGGCTATAAAATTCTATCTAACACGAGTATAGGCCTATTATTGGTCTAACACGTACACATTTCTATCTAAAAGGTAAATTTATAGATCTATGTGTGTATCTATGTATCTATCTATGTATCTATCTATCTATCAATCTATCCATCACTAACCTTTCTCTTAGTCTCAGCATAGGGTAGGGCTAGCCAGGGCATGTCAGCGTAGTGGTCATGGAAGGCCATCTCGTCGGAATACATAGCTACGAAACTCAATCTGATACCTACTAGACCTACGGTACATAATTTAATCAAATAGCTATCTGTCTGTCTTCTACTGACCTTTCTCTTAGTCTAACACGAGTATATTTCATTTAACACGTTATATCTACCTATCCAACAGGTATATTTCTACATCTATCAATCTATCCACCACTGACCTTTCTCTTAGTCTCAGCATATGGTAGGGCTAACCAGGGCATGTCAGCGTAGTGATCTTGGAAGGCCGCCTGGTCAGAAAACCTAGCTACGAAACACAATCTCACACCTACTGGGCCTATATAAATTAATTTAATCTAACATGTACAATTCGAAACATTACTGACCTTTCTCTTAGTCTCAGCATAGGGCAGGGCTAGCCAGGGCATGTCAGCATAGTGATCATGGAAGGCCGCCTCGTCGGAATCACTGCTGACCAAGATCACCTCAAACTGGTGCTTGGTGTTCTCCCGCACATGGTTGTACAGGGACACCAACTGAGGGGTAAACACTCTGGAAGAAAAAGAGAAAGAGTTAACAAATGCATGGGGACTTACTTCATTATAATCCGTTCAATCTACAGTATATATATGGGTTGGAAGGGCCTGCCAGAATTCACAAATTCATATTAATACTATTTGAATCCATCCAATGGCATAAATAATGTATTAAACCGTCGCCTTAATGAAGGAGTTAAACTTAAGCACCATAATGTTTTGAAATAAAACAAATATATAAGAAAAACAAACAACAACTCTGGAACAGCCTATAAGCTTCAGTATTAACAAAATACATATCATATTTACCCTGAAAACAATAGACTAAACTACAATAATAAACAATGGTAACAAACAGGCATTATCCTACACCAGTTAACAATACCGATGGTTAAAAACAAAAGCCCTGTGGTGTGAAACGCCGAAAACCTAGTCTGTCGATTAAACCGGTGATACGCGACAAGTAAGCGGAAATGTGTGTGTGTGTGTGTGTGTGTGTGTGTGTGTGTGTGTGTGTGTGTTTTACAGTACACAGACGGGTGCTGAACTGTTAACAATGATAGTGACAGGTGAGACACGTTAACCGAGTATTGGCTACTGCCAATATTTAACAACGCTTCGTCCAATTCAGGTATTGATATCTTCCTGGCGAGCGAAAGCGAGCCTGCAATTTAGGAACGTATTTTGATACGAATGATATTTTGCTACCGAAAAATTTACATATTTAGCTTGAAGGGGGTCTGGGGGGCGAACTAAAAGACTGTTTTAAAACTGCAAGACCAACCAACACCCTCAATAATAAATTGCCATGTGATTGTGTGACTCGTGTATGTGTTTGCTTCTTTGTTTGTTTACAGGACAAAGAGACATATGCCGGGTGCTGAACTGTTGACAATGACAGTGACAGGGGAGACACGTGATCCGTGTGTTGATGGCGACTGTCAACATTAACGGGGGATGGGTCGTTTTTTTTCTGGTCCCCCTTCTACCTCATCTTTAGCCGCATTAGTTTTCGGACTTTATGACGTTTGGCCCATTAATTTGGCGATTGTAAGACTTTTTGCCCCATTTCTTTGTTAATATTAAGACTTTTCGTGTCATTTACGTGTCGATTTTTTCCTGGCAAGCAATAGCGAGCCTTTAATTTATGAGAAATCGGCCTTCGGCAGGGACTGTACAAAATTATCTTAAAGGAGGGTCGGGGGGGGGGGGGGGGGGGGGGGGGGGGGGGGGGGGGGGGGGGGGGGGGGGGTGGGGGGGGGGGGGGGGGGGGATTTTGATGTACCGGTAGCTATACCCTGTTCCAAATAGGTAGGCCGTCAAAAATCGTAATCTCAAAAAGGGCCTGAGCAAATGAGCTGTACATTTTCAACCTATTCCCTGGCTGACCCTTCCTAAATGCTAGACATATTAGCTCAATTACTCTTGTCGTTTGTGAGTTAGAGGTTAATGATCAATAGTTTTGCCCTACATATTTGGAACAGGCCTGGTATAGGCCTACTAAGTTAATTTAACTTATTAAGTTTGAATATGCGGTTATACTCTGGTGTATATACTCTGCGGTCTGGTGAGTTATCTGCTCAACAGGTGGCGTTGTGTATGTGTAAGTGTGAGAGTCCGAGTGTAGGGGTTGAGACAGTGAAGCACGGGAGCGAGGTGGCTTCAGAGATGGGGTCGTTTCGGGCCATGAGTGAGCACCGTGCCTCAGGTGAAGGCAAGATGGCAGGTGCTCGTTGTGCTCTACGTGCTTCACATGTCTCACTCCCTAGACTGGAACAAGACCTCACGGGCTTCACTGTTCATTGTAAAGCGGTGAATGTTAAGGCTCTCAGCCTATGCCCGAGAGGAAGTAAGTTGGAATATAGAAAAAAAAAAAAAAAAAAAAAATCGTCACCCTTCTGTGCCGGTAACGTCTACGCACGGTATCTTTATTCTGGCTACTGTTAGACGATTATATTCAGCTTAATATTGGCCTCCAGCAATTAAGAAGCTTCGAACTATCTCACTTAATCCTTTTTGCTACCACAGATCCTTCTTAAACTGCACAAAATCTGAATGTAGCTATAATAAAAAAATAAAGACGTCATCGGTACAGAAGGGGTTAGCAGACGCGACATGTCAAGTGTGTTGATGAACGGTTCATCTTACCATATGGTCACATTGAGTACACACATCCAATAGTAAAACAGTCTCTCTCTCTCTCTCTCTCTCACACACACACACACACACACACACACACACACACACACACACACACACACACACACACACACAGAGGGCAATTTAAACGCAAGTCTTTCTGCATAGCTATCTAACCTATCTGATTAACTGTCTATATGTTTGTCTGTCTGTCTGCCCTCTTTTCAATCTATTTAGCAATGTTCCTGTCTTCTCTATAGCTCGCTCTTTAAAAACAAAATCAATATATACTGTGTGTAGGCCTATATATATATATACTGTATAAAAAAAAAAAAAAAAAATGTGTGTTTCTACCCTCACCCAGGATCGAACCACGGACAATCAGGGTGAGAACCAAAGCATTAACACGTCCGCCTGTCTGCCGAATCCCTGCCCTGTCACACCGTCCACAGTGAGAAGACAAGTATATAATAATATCACATGGCAAGAGTTTCAAGACCTGCCGAGTGTGAGCCTTCGTGCCTAAGGAGCTATGCTAAAGGTTTTAAAGGGGGGGATTTTGCATCTCTCTCTCTCTCTCTCTCTCTCTCTCTCTCTCTCTCTCTCTCTCTCTCTCTCTCTCTCTCTCTCTCTATATATATATATATATATATATATATATATATATATATATATATATATATATATATATATATACAAAAATAAAGGAAGGTAGTTTCCTAACAGAGGAATATTGTTGTTGGTGCGTGACAAGCCCAGATTTAATATATTTCACAGATTCAAAGGTCCAACATTACAATTTTTGTGATTAAAAGCGGCAATAGATGATAACCATTAGTAATGTGTTAGGTGGTCGTTCCAGCAGGGGAGGAATGGAATATGGTGGAGTAATTCTATCATCCAGTGATTAGTCATGAACTTCAAAGGCTTGTTATATTATTACATTAAAATATAATATGCCCGGTACCTGACACACGGTTAGCTTACAGGCAAGTCCATAGCGTTTCATAATTGAATACTCGATACACAAATTAGCAAGGGATGTACCGGTACATAGATTAAATTATATAAACTAGACATAAATAAGTACCGGTACCCCGTAAAATGGCCTAACTTCAGACAATGGGGTATATTTCGGACATTTATGGATAACACTACACCGTATATACGACAGTTATGGAAAAATGGCTCTGTAATATGGAAGAACACTGCAGACATACTTGTTTTTTTCCATAACATCATGTATTTATCCCATTACTGCGGTGCATTATATTTATTTAAAGAATGTCCGAAATTATCTCCCCGTCTAAAGTTACCGGTACGTAATTTTACCGGTATATTATATATAGATTGAGAGTCTAGTAATAGATTATACGGTATGGTACCGGTACCAATAAGTTACCGGTATGATACCGTATGTAAATATACCTACTCAGGCACATACCCCATAGCTGGTGGATACCGTACGTTTATACATTACCGGTATGTCCTACTCTACCTCTACCGTAAATATAAACTACCAGTACCGGTACCTGTTAGTTACTGTATCCCGAAATCTCTTAACACAAAAAACGCACACATATATCTCAACACAAAACACATACACACCCACACCCACATATACTGTACAGTCTTTAGGCCTTCTTCCGTGACTGTACACCAATACCAACAAGTGTTGGAAGTCAGTGATGGAGAACCTCATTTTGACCAACACCTGAACTCCCCTTTTCTTTAAACGTGTTAAACCCCTTTATATTATACAATGAGCTTTTAATGTACTCTCCAATCTAAACTAATCTCTCTCTCTCTCTCTCTCTGAGGGAAAGATTGGGATATTAGTTTAAATTTAGTTTAGGGAGCCTTCTGCTTTGTTGGCGTTGTCTTAAACCTAATAGCATCTGCTTCTTTTGGATTTAACCCCTTCTGTACCGGCGACGTCTCTTTAATTGCATTCTAGCTATATTTAGACGATTTTGTGCAGTTTAAGAAGGATCTGTGGTACTAAAAAGAGCTAAGTGAGATAGTTCGAAGCCTGTTAATTGCTGGAGGTCCTTTGTATACTGAATACAATCGCATATTAGTAGCCAGAATAAAGTTAAAAAGACGTCACCGGTACAGAAGGGGTTAAGGCCAGACTGTCCAATAGGGACTGTAAAGTCTGTTTAGTGTGTAGGCCTATATCTGTTACTCTCACTCTCACACTCTCTCTCTCTCTGGTCGGAAGTCAGTGATGGAACACCTCATTATGAACAACAGCTGAACTCTTTTTTGTTGCCCCATTTCACCCTTTTACTGTTTAGACTACACTCAGCGCTCTTAATGTACCCTCTAATGATCTTACCTATGCTCTTAACGTACAGTAATGCAAAAAAAAAAATATGTCTTGCTCTCGCGCGCTCTCTCTCTCTCTCTCTCTCTCTCTCTCTCTCTCTCTCTCGGGTTTGCCATCTCTACTAGAATTACCGATAAGTGCTATAGGCTATGTGTCTACTTCCTTCCGTCATTGTCACCTAGGCCTACTAACTACTGGTACGGTACCCGGTACCAAGAAAAAAAGTGTAAGTTTTTCTCTGGGTAAATGTTGGCCATAAGTCAAAGCTGGAAAGCACTGTACATAACACGTGGGAATAAGAGAGGTACCGGTACCCAATTAAAGGTGCCGGTACATTGGAGGTAAAAAAAAAAAAAAAAACATTTAATACAAGGATAGAAAGGTAAATCAACATACCCAACAACCTTATAGACCGGGTACCTTTTTGATACGGTACCCTTTTTACAGCCTTGACTTATTTTTTTTATTTTTTTTTTGTGTTTTTTTGTTTTTTATTTATTTATTTATTTATTTATTTATTTTTGTTTTGCATTTTTTGTTTGCAGTACACCTCATTTTTTGCCAACAGCTGAACCCCCTTTTCTTCCCTGTGACAGTGGAAAGGTGGGGAGGCAATGTTGGCCGCGACTGTACCTCCCATAACACCCCATCTTCCTTCTAACCCACCCCTCATACCCGGTACTACCCGTCATCTCCCCCCCCCCCCCCCACAGTACACACCAAACCAATCCCAACACCACCACTCCCTCCTCTAACCCATCACTCAGACCCGGTACCACACCCTCCATCTAACCACCCACACCCCCCACCTACAGTACACACCAAACCCCTCCCCCTTCTAACCCACCCCTCACAACACCATACCCATCTATCCTACCACACCCCCATCTATCCCACAACACCCCAATCACCCGCTTAGTTAAAATAGGACTTCGGAGGCTATCAACCTTTCTGGATTATTAAGCCAGCACACTGTAAGTCAAGAATAACGTCAGGACTGGAGCCCCTTTTCGAGAACTCCAGTCCCTTGATCACCACGCCACACCACCCATCAACCCCCCATTTACCCACCACACTCCCTCTACACTCTCCCACCTTCTCACAATAGTACCCCCCAAGCACACAACCCGTATAACCGGTTCAACACCCACACAGGCACCCTTCAGTATACGGCTGACGGACATCCAAAGTTGACTCACTAGCATCAGCTCCATGAGTATTCAAATTTTATGACGTTCGGCCCGTTAGTTTGGTGATACTGTATAACAATCCTGAAATATATAATTCCAAAATTTAATCCAAGATCACTTGGGAAATATCGACACTTGAAAAAAGAAAAAAATCTTAAACCTAATTATAAGTAGCGGTATATACAGTACTAAACAAAAAAATCAAACAAAAGAAAGGAATTCCCTAATCATATCCATTGTTAATGGTGATGATATACCGGTACCGGTAAGCGATACCGGTACATGTACAGTTAACTACACTGGAAAAACCCGGTACCTTGATGTTGATTGCTTACCGTACTTCAGTTTTACGGTACGGTAACCCTATCTTTATTCATACATTTGTCGAAAGAATATCTGTAGGCTACATACTCTCCCTGAATCCATCCTCCCCTCATCCTATGACTTAAATTGCTTCAAACTCCGTGTGTCCAGGCATTTTGGCTCAAACAGTCCTTGACTTTGGTCCTGTCACTCTTTCAACTCTGGGGGAGGCACTCGTCACAGGTATTAAACAAAATATATACCGGTATATACTGTATATATATATTATCATCCACTCCCTCTACCTTCATCCTACAATTCTTAATAGCTGACAGTTATCCAGTCTCTATTTACTTAAAGGTCGCTATACTCCACATCAGTCCTATTCAGCTAAACAGGATCAGGTTCGCTTCAGGCTTTAGGCATTCAATAACCAATACCGGTAATTTGTTTAAAGACAGGTTTTCAAGGGCGACAATAAGCTTTGAGCGTGGGGTAATTTCCAGACAATTTTTCTCTCTTGCGCTGGATGTTTACGGTATGTTTTTTGTCCAACATTAATGGATATCTTTATAAGGGTGTTTTATCTTATGCCTATATTATCATATATTTAGGAAGACTACCGTAATCAGTAAGTTACCATAAAAACGAGGAGCTTTAGGTGGGTTCGATATGAGTTAGAATCAGATTAGGCCTATACCGTAGGTGATGGTACCGTAGGCTAGTCAACCCTTCAACAAATTTCTTCATTTCATTATAGTTACTCATTGAATGATTGCATTTAGTTTATGAAGGATAACATTCATAGATGCCATTCTTTAGCTGAATAAACTTTTCTAAAGTTAGCCAGAACGAGGTGGAATAGGTTAAGAGTGAAATGTTACTCTCAGACTTTCTTGTATTGTCTTAACTGTCTTCGTGGGGCAGTGCATAGTGTGTTGATTTTCGGTGTGAGCATCCTGGGTTCGAATCCCCAGACTGCCACATGTGTCTGTTAATTTCATTAATCGATTTTAGGAGTAGAGTTGGTTGGTGGAGAGAACATAATAATTCAACAGCTAAGCTCTGGAACTCTCTCCCAGAATCAGTCTTTCCCTCCTCCTATGACTTAAATTGCTTCAAACCCCGTGTGTCCAGGCATTTTGGCTCGAAAGTCCCTTGATTTTGGCCCTGTCACTCTTTCAATTATGGAGGAGGCTGCCTTTTGTCTCCCTCACTCACATAGAAACAAAAATCACATTTGCTCTCTTGCCCTCATTCCTAAATTTCAATTTTGACTATTCTGGTCTGGATGCTTCTGAATTTCAATTTTATCATTTCATATAGCCTACCGGTACGGTAAGTTGTATTTAGACTAGTTCACATAATCCCGTTTTTAGAAGTAAAATTGAGTACGTCTACCAAACAAGGGGCTAGGGTGTCAAACGAAAGCCGAGTCCATTAATTTTAGTCTTAAGTATTGTACCGTACTGTACGGTATATATAAAGATGAAATTATGGCTTATTGTTCTGGTACAACACACACACACACACACAGGCTGAAATTAGTCACACACGCACAAACCAAGGATTCCAATTTCCAACACCGCATCAACAACTGGATTATTACCCTTGACACCGCTTGCCTAATATGTTGCAACCCGCGTCCCTTGCAATCTGGGAGTGACAAAGTCACACAATCCAGGTCGTTTTGCTTTATGAGCAATCTATTTCAGGGCATATACACATATACACACACGTACACCCCTACTCTGTGCAACTCTCCAACCCAAGAGTGAAACGTTACTCTCAGTATTTCTTCTATTCAACAGCTGAGCTCTGGAACTCTCTCCCAGAATCAGTCTTTCCCTCTTCCTATGACTTAAATTGCTTCAAACTCCGTGTGTCCAGGCATTTTGGCTCGAACGTTCCTTTATTTTGGCCCTGTCACTCTTTCAACTATGGGGGAGGCACTCGGTGTAGGCAGTTCTGCCTTTTGCCTCCCTCACTCACATAGAAAAAAAAACAAAAAAACAAAAAAACACGCATACACATACAGCTCAGATTTCACTTCAGGCACACATAAATGCACGCATAAAGACTGCACATACCGTACGGTACCGGTACCGTACCGAATTAGTCATACACACACCGAAACTAGTCAACACAAACACATACATAGAGGCTACACACACACCGCAACTAGTCACACACACACACACAAATTAGTCACACACATGCACACAAAATGACTAGGCTACACACACCGAACGTACTCTCTCTCTCTCTCTCTCTCTCTCACACACACACACACACACACACACCAACAAAAGGATTATCATCGTTGACACCACTTGCCTAAAATGTTGCAACCCGTGTCCCTTGCAATCTGGGAGTGGCCGAAGCAACAGGTTTATTTGTGCGATTTAAGGGGAGATGGGTCGTTTTTCTGGTCCCTCTTCTTCCTCATGTTAAGCCCCATTAGTTTTCAGATTTTAAGACGTTCGGCCCATTAGTTTGGCGATATTAAGACCTTTCGCCACATTTCTTAGTTAATCTTAAGAGGTTCGTGTTATTTAGGTGTCGATTTGATCCTAGCGAGCAATAGCGAGCCTGTAATTTTAAAGAGAGCCGGGACCTTTTTTCTATCGAAAAATTTACAAATATATCTTGAAGGGGGGGGGGGGGGGGGGTGTCTAGGGAGTGTATTTTTAAGCATGATGAAGGTCTAGCGAGGAAACTAAAAATTAAATAAAAAATAAAAATGAATACCGGTATGTAAATATATAGACCCAGAAAATAACCAGTCCCCTTAATTATTTTTACGACCGACACCCACCACGAAGGAATTGATAAGAACGACATTTGGAGATCTAATGCCAGGAAAATAATGTGCGTTTGCTTCGGGTTTAGGGAGATTAGGAATATATACTTTGCATTAACAGGACATATAAGACTAAATAAACTACACTACTGGTTCTGATAATTTGTTAATGGTTAATTTATTTGTGTATATTATTAAAACAAATAGAAAAACTGGGGAATAGGCCTGAGCAAATAGAATAGATAGATAGATAGATATTATGCATTGTGGGAGAGAGGTATCCTGTCCAGGATTCGAACTCATTCATTCCAAGTACGGTATATTATGGATAGTTAGGCACCATAATATACCTGGATGAGTGGGTTAGAATCCTGGTCAGGATACCTCTCTCCCAACCTTGTCCAACAATATCATTAAATAGTATGCATTGTCTTGTAAAATATTTAGGCTAGGCTAGATGGAAGCAGTATGTCAAACAGGGACAAAATGGTTTGAAAACGGGAATGAATAGGAAAGGAATACAGTAAAATGTATATGTAATTGCATTGTTTTGGGTATTTTATCATTACCAGTCGGTCAATCAGTCAGTCAGTAGCCAGCCCTTACTCCCACAAGGGGTAGGGAGGATCAGTAAGAGACACGAAAGGAAAAAGACATATAACACTTTACCCACAAAAAACAAGCACACAAACATTCAGAAGCACTACGGTACTACCAAAGGCACACTAATAACTAAACTACAATACCGGAACGGATTATTTTCCTAAAATAATAGTATCGGTATAGTTAGCCTTTCATTCCATAGTCTTGTATTTGGTTTAACATTAAACACGTCAATTGACCACTTGCGAGTATTGGTGTATAAGGAAGTTGGAGCTGTAGACATCAAGATTTAGCAAAATTGTCACCTAAAGTACGGTCATAATACAGTTATAAATAAAATCAAATTTAGCATACTGTGTGTGTGTGCGTGAGTGTGTATGTATGTGTATGTGTGTATGTGTGTGTGTGTGTGTGTGTGTGTGTGTGTGTGTGTGTGTGTGTGTGTGTGTACCGGTACCGAAAATATATATGTTAGTGGTGCAATGCATAGGTGTGTTGATTTTCGGTGTGAGCGTCCTGGGTTCGAATCCCCGGAGTGCCACATGTTTGTTGATTTCATTAATCGAGTTTAGGATTAAAGTTGGTTACTGGAGAGAACATAATAATTTACGTGTTTGCGTTTCTCAGTGTAGTCTGTGTAGCCTGTATGTGTGTGTAGTCAATGTACCGTATGTATGTAGCCTATATGTGTGCGTGTGTAGGAGTGAGCGAGCAACCCTTTCCCCGGTCCCCAAGTTATAAATACCAGTGACACAATCGCTTGAAGGTGTTTGATTCGTCCCGACTGCTCCCCTAGTACCTTCACTGCAACATACTGTATACTGGTTTCCGAGGCCAGTGTATAGTCACTGTCTAAGTCCTAGCCAATCAGGCAATTTGTCTCCATAATACTTCAGGAAGTGCATGGCTATTTAGCATATTCATACATGGGCCTAGCCTAAACAAGTGGATTAGGACCTAAGTCAGACTATGTTCGCTAAATGCCCAATAACATTAAGATTCACCGTAACCCTCATGTTACTTCATAAAATGTTTAGGTAGGCCTACCATATACGTAGCATGCGATAAGTCCAGTACGTAAATCTTAGAACTCTTAACTTTAGCATCATCCTTTATCTGAAAGATCATAGGTCGGGTGGACTATCATTTAACTACCGGTGTTCGAAATTAGTCAAGATACCGGTAGATAGCCTAACAATGGGTAGGCTTACGATTGTATTACCGGTAGGCTAACCCCAATATCCATAGAAAGACTTGCTTTTGATCTTGGCTAACCCAATGAGAAGTGAACTTTACAGGGTGTCAAACGAAAATCGAGTCCTTTGCCTTTAGTCTTTAGTATTGTACTGGTAGGCTATTTGTAATGATAAAATTGTGGTTTATAGTTCAAATTATGTCTTTGGAAGTGATAGTATGACCAAAACAATGCTATTTCGTGTGAATATTCCTGTATTCCCCGCTCATATTCATTCAAGTCTTCCAACATAATTGCTCCGGTATAAAAACCCATAAGAGAAGAGATCTTGAAGAGTGTTGCTGTCTTCACCCCACCACCACCACCCCCAATTTGACCACTTGCAAGTTTCGGTCTATAAAGAAGTTGGAGCTTTAGGTATCATATTAAGCAGAATTGTAAACGTTATGCGAGTATGTGATGGTTAAAAAGATAGCTACCGGTACATTTGGTTTTATGTATTTATATAGGCAATGCGACCAGATTTTAGCCGGTAGCCTAATTATGCTAAGTATCGATGCAAAAAAACTCCAACTTCCTTATAGCCCGAAACTCGCAAGTGGTCAATAGTTCCCGGCAAAAGATTAGATCACGTTAATATTGGTGATTGTTACATGCAATACCTCTCCCAAGGATTGTACTCATAGATTTACTGATCAATCCACTGTTCTCCCCTCCCCTCTTACCCTACCGGTACTCTTGTTTCCTAAATCCTCCTGGACCATACCGGTACTTGTTTTAAGTTTCTTCCTCTCTCTCTCTCTCTCTCCTTGCTTCCCTCCCTCATTTCCTCCTCCTCCTTCCCTCTTCTTCCTCCCTCCTCCTCCTTCTCTTTGCTATACCTCCTCTGCTCCTCTGAGCAGCAGGGATTGAAAGGGCAAGCAACCTCAAGGGGTAGCTAGACCTGTTGTTGCTTGACTTCCTTTGTACTTTGCATTTCTTTGTACCACACACTGTCTATCACAATACCTACCACAACCCCCATCACCACACACCATTAGGCCTATATTAGAGTCGTCTAGGCCTATTAATAGCCAGAATTATTATCAATGCGCGTCATAATTCGCTCAGGGGATTAATTACCATAGTTTTTTACCCATAGTATTCCTAAAGGTCCTTCCTAAACTATACAAAATCTCTAATAATAGCCAAAAGAACATAAATAAGGAACGCGTCATCATATCCTGAAGGGGTTACAAAATTGATATCTCCAATTTCTCACCTTATTTCAGCCTGTTTCCTTCCCATTCGCCTCTCAGCCCGTCCGCTATTCGACAAACACCACCTCTCGTCACATTCCGCACTTCCGGGACCCAAATATCGCGCACAAAAAGCAAAAATAACTACGGGAAGAGCGAAGCGTCTGTACCAAGTGTCACCGTCTCTGGGAATCAAGGTAGAGTCTATAGTCCTCTACCTGGACACTTACATACAATAACAGTAACACGCGGCTTAAAAATAAACAAAACTATTATACCGCCAAGTTAATATATAAAAAAAATATGTTTATGGGTAGTGAAAATAACTATAACGATTACCTAGTTAAATATGGAAGGCGATTTGACTATGCCTCTCCAAGTTTCCCGCCCAGACCTCTGTATGTCGCGCTCTCTAGTTTTCTCTGTAGCCTAGCCTACGCGACCAGACACATATTGTAGTTTTTGTATATTGTTGTTTATTATATTTCAGTCGCCTATAATTATAAATACCGTTAGTAAATATATATATATATATATATATATATATATATACCGGTATACTGTATATATAAAATTAATAGTCAGAAGGTAGGCTATGTAGCCGATGTGCTTTTTTGATATGATACCGCAATTAATTAGCTTTTAATTATGTTTGTCGTCATTATCAGCTGCATATGGACATTCTCATGACTATTATACCATATGCCGGTAGGCACTTAGTGTAGCCATCTACTGTGGAACAAAAACATGTGTAATCACAATAAATTGTCATAAATTGTGCATATCTTAACTCCTAAAGTGTTGAGTAGCCTACTATTGATGTCGAGTTGTCGACAGTCGTAGCTCTGGCGCTATTTCAGAAGCGTCCACCATAAGACTAAATTATATCATTGGTAGCAAGAATTAATCTGAATAAAGGATTGTATCATGTACCGTAGCCTAAAGTACATTAGCGATAAGTTTCACAATCATAACATTGCTGTACGGTATATATTTTAAGTTACCATAATATATATATCGATAATAATAAGTATAGATAGTTAGAGAAAAATATACGATAGCAAATTTAGATAGATATATGAATCAATAGATAGAGAAGGAAACGCCACAATGACAATATATGGAATGAACTACTTAGAAATGTTACCGGTATTGAATGCTGTGCCGGTAGGCCTAAGTACTATCCAATCGTTCAAATACAGACTTGATAAAATTAATGTCTCGCTCTTAATCCCCAATAAACGGATTTTACAAATTAATAGCCTCCTAACATTCATTTACCGGGTAGTTATATACAGTATATATATAGGCCTACTGTATATATATATATATATATATATATATATATATATATATCCACATGGACAGTTTGGTTAAATACAAGCAGCCTCGTAAGGATCAATATGTATGTGGTTGCTTGCTTTCCTTTGTACTCATTCCCTTTTCTCCCTTCCCTACCCTTCTTTTCTTCCTCCCCCTCCTCCTCTCCCCCTTAATCCTACCCTTCTGACACACCTCTTCCTCCCCTACCCTAGTTCTTCCTCAAGCGGGCATCAATCACACTGGGCCAAATTCTCGCCATTCTCCAATCTCCAGTCTCCTTTTCCGGTCAATAACGCCGGCAAATTCTATCACACACGCCAAGCGTCCTGGCTGCGTGAGTCTCCGACACAACAATAACAATGTCCGACCTTAGCCTATATTGTGCCGTTTCACCTATACTGTAATGTATAGTAATATGGATTACATCTACAATTATAATGCAATATGACTCAATCTACACGTTAGTGTAATTTTTTTTTTTAATTTGAAGCTTATATGAGGAAATTTATATTTTGAACTTTTTCGATTCATACCAATCGCCGTGGCGTAGGCTATAGAACAGTGGTTTCACTTGAACTGTAGAATAATATGGATTGATATTGACAAACTTTGTGTAATAGGACCCAATCTATACGTTAATGTTGCTATGTTTTGCGTTTGAAGCTTATATAAGTAGCTATGAGGAAGTTTTTCGCAAAATATAGGCTATAGGCTATAGCCTGACGGAGCCCCTGTCGTTACCTCGGCACTAAACGATCGCTTATATTGTGTTTCACCAATAATTTAGAGTAATATGGATTTATATCGACAATTATATTTCAATATGACTCAATCTACAAGTTTGCGTGATTATGTTTTATATTTGGAGCATAGGCTATATGAGGAAATATTTTGAACTTTTCGGAGGTTGTAGAATGCTTGGTAGGCTATAATCCTGTGTATGCGGGTAGACCTGTATTTATCTCAATAATTTGGTAATGTTACAATATATTTTTACATTTTACATTCATAAATAGTCCACTAATATACTAGGTTAGGTTAGGCTAGGTTAAATATATTGTTCAATGATTCTTAGTGAATAGGCATCTGAAAAACAGTTCCTCCTGCTACACAAGTTGACACAACCAAATGTTTTCGTTTCATACCAATCACCGTGGCGTAGGTATAGGAAGTGGTTATTTAGCTGCAAGTGGTGTAGCTATTTTAGCATTAATTGACTTAGTTTATGTCTATCCACAGCCCTTCTCACAATCAAAACACATAATTATGTAGCAAAATATATATTTCGACGTCATATACTTGAAATATCAATGAGATTAAATGCGAGCTGTAAAGAGGCTGACAATCTACCTCCATCAAAAAATGGAGCTTCCCACCCAGTGCGGGAACCATCCTAGCTCCCTCAAATGGTGAGATTTGTGCTGGAGACTGGCGGTAGCTCCATTTTTTTACGGTAGAATGGCGAGAATTGGCCCAGTGTGATACCCCCTTCATCCACCTCTTCACCCTACACTTCTTCCTTCCCTCCTCTCTCATCCTCCTCTTCCTCGTAACCTACCATTATCTCCTTCCTCCTCCTCCTCCTCCTTCGATACCCACCAGGCAGCAACATGATTATCTTTCAAAGCAACTTTTTACCAACTACTCTCTGGGGGTCCTTGTACAAACTTCGCTACCTGTAAACAATATCCAAACTATTTTATTTTATTTCTTTCTTCTGCTCCTCTTCTTCCTCACCTTCTTCCAGCTCTCCTTCTCTCCTCTTCCCCTCTTACTCCTCCGATAGCCTACCAGCCAGGCAGCAACCTGATTATCTTTCACAGCAACTTTTTACCCACTTATCTCTGGGGGTCCTTGTACAAACTTCGCTACCCGTAAAAAACGGAAAAAGAACAACAACAAAAAGAGTCTCCAGCAGTGAGCAGGCAGGGGTAGAGATCCTGCAGCAAGAGAGATCAGCCATGTTTGTCTCTAGACGCCATTTTGGTGACGTACGGTACCGGTAATCATCAAACAAGGTGATCATTTGATCATATATAATTTAGATCCAAAGCCAAATATTATAGGTTTGGGTCCTGAAGGGAAGTATGAAAACCAAATATGTAGTAGGCTTACCAGTAGCGGCTCCAGAATCAATGACACGGTATTATAATGGTACTGTAGCCATTATATTAGGTCTGAGTATATGATTAGATTGACATCCAGTATTCGATAAATCGATATAAAATTGTAGTCATGTACTTAACCTTGAACGGTCTTGATGGTGTAGTGTAGGCTAATGGTTAGAGTGCTTAAGATCTGTATGTGGTAACCAGGTTCGAATCCCGGGAGGATCATATGCTTTAATTAATTTAATTGGGAGGTGTTTAGTGTTGGGAGTGAGATTAATAAATTATATTGTATCCTATAGCCTATCAGTATTGCCAGATGTCTACTATGAGTGCCGGTACCGGTATTTAAAAAAAATGGATACCGGGTATAAAAAAAAAATATATATGAATATCAACATAGGCTAGGCTACCTGTCTTTGAAAGTAAAGACAGGCTAATGACTTCAGTGACACCAACATGGCGGAGGTTGGCCCATCTGTCGTTATAAGTTCGCTTTAGGCAGCAGGGGCGGTGTAATGTTTTTAAAGTAGGGATAGTTTTCGAGCCTCAATGGAATGGGATGGGGTGGGGGAGGGAGGGGGGCTCCCTCCCCCACCCCATCCCATTCCATGCCTTTTTTTTTTTTTTTCGTGGACGCTTTGGTTTAAAAATGTATAGGCGGCTATTCCCCCGCAGGAGAAACTTTATAATGCCCGAGATAAATACCACGCGGGTGGGAAATTACGGTTCAGTTTTGTACTACTGTTGTCAGATTGATGCAGAGGCGACATTAACATAAAGTATATAGCCTACCGGTACTGTTAATCTTAAGGGGAGATGGGCGTATTTATTTGATTATTGTTTCATTATTATATTTGTTTACTTTCTTCCCTAGACCTCCATCAACCTGTAAGCAACACTCCCTAGACGACGACACCCCCCCCCCTCCCCCTCTCTTCAAGATAAATGTGTACATTTTTCGGTAGAAAAATGTCCCGGCCGAAGGCCGATTACTCTTAATATTACAGGCTCGCTATAGCTCGCCAGATTGATGCAGAGGCGACATTAACATATAGGCTACAGCCTACGGTTCATCTTAAACCCTGGAGTACGGTACCGGTACCTTATCATCACGCATTTTGGAAGTTTATTCTGGCTATCATTAAACCATTATATATAGGACTTTGATTTAGATCAGGAGGGGTATATGGAAGTCAGAGGGTTATTTGAGACAGTCTTTACCTTTTTAATTCCCACAGATCCTTCCTAACCTGCATAAAATTGTCTCATAGCCAGAATAAACGCGTCATAATTCTCAAAGGGTTAACCTGGATTATAGAACGGGACAGTTTGGTTCGAGGACTGGCATGAATATTAGAAGTACGGTACCGTAGCTAAATCGAGGAAGTCTGCATTAAATCGACTTGTTTTAGTCGTAGCCTAATACTTCCAAAGACAGTAAGAAGTAAAAAGCATAACCTTTCCAAATATAAATATATATACTGTATATACCGGTATATTATAAAATGCAGCCATCCTTTTAATACAACTACCACTACGGTACCACCTCCCCTAGTCTACCCAACAGCTTGAGGGAAATGCCAGAGATGAAAAATGGCTTGATATATAACAAATAAAACTCGGGCTGAAATAAAGCGTAGATCGTCTCTCGTACTGTAGTTCTTGCAGGCCATTAATCACTTGGGTCCGTTATCCTTTTTGACGGAAAATTCGACTCTCGTCCAACCCTTTGCTTATCTAATTTTACTCCGATATGAAACCTACACTCACTCTCTCTCTCTCTCTCTCACACACACACACACACACAAACACACACACTTACAACTTTCATTACCGTATAAGCCAAGACTGGTACTCGTACGCTAAGGTACACCCACCACAAGGACCACAAACATGTTAATTACCGACATACTAGCCTACCGTACGCCAAACTGACAAATAGGACAACTAGGCTAACTAATTTAGGGTGACACTGTGTTAGTAGGTACCGGTACCGTACTAAGCTATCGAAAGTTACACGTCCTATAGTCGATTTAATTTCAGATTAATTTAAGTGTAGTTACTGTCGACAGCTGTAACCACACTACCACTTCCACAATTTACCTTCCAACCAGCTCTTTACTGACGATCGATAATGACTACTTAAAGGTACCAGGGTAGCCTACTCTCTCTTCCTAATGTAAACCATAACTTTGGCTCTCTACTTAATAATCCCTACCGTACTTAAAATAACAGTAGTGGTGTAGGAGGATGTTGGGAATAAGGAAGAGGGGGAGAGTATAAGTGAGGAAGATGGATGGAGAAGGGACTAGAGGAAGGAGAGAGGATACGGGAGGGGGAAGGGTAGGAGAGGGGTGGGGGAGGGGAAAGGACAGGAGGAGGTGGAGGAGGGGACCGGGTGAAGGTTAAGATTGATTTAAGAGCAGCTACTGTCGACAGCTGTAACCACACCACCAACCATTTAGGCTACACACGCTCAGTAATAGCTACGGGCACTTACCTTTTAAAGAAAGCAAACCATTAACAAATTATGAGAACACTGAAACAAACCCACAAGTAGACGTACCGGTAGCCTTAGCCTATAATCATCTACAGGGTACGGTACCGGTATATACGCATCCATTCCAATTTCCAATCATAATGAAGTCAATGGGGTGATTTTGTGTGAAGTTTGGGGCATTTGATAAATACCCGGACCAGGAAACGACATCAAGTAGGAAGATTCTCAAACTATCCCAGTCCGCTCTGTTGTAGTGTCATTTGGTTAGGCTACCAAGACAGATTTAGGCGTAGACGTCACTGGACATCCCCCCCCCTCCCCTCCTCCACGTCTGAATCTGTTTCTGTAACCACATGCATGTTGAGCGAGATTAACCCATACAGTACCGTACCGGTGGTGTCCTTTTCATCATACTCGTAACTCTAGCAACTATTAAACAATGTATTCAACTTAAAAAGGGCCTCCAGCAATTAACAGGCTTCGAACTATCTTACTTACTACTTAGGCTACGGTAACCCTTTTTGCAATCACAGATCCTTCTAAAACTGCACAACATCGTCTAAATATAGCTAAAATAAAGTACATGATTGGTTAAATTAGTCTACAGATATTTTATATTCCAGACCAAGATATGCATATATTTATGAACTCACCTGCATGGACTACACCAATGGGCTGAGAAGTATAGTCCCAGGATTCGATCAGGTCCACAGACTTGGCTGAGAGACACTGGACCACTCTTCCCCACCACCTCCTCCCCAATGCTCTTCAACAGGGACGGGTGAGCCATCTTTTCTATTGTTGTTGCCCAAATTAGCTCAGTTTGTAAGGGTCAATAATAATTAATTAAATTATTTATAAGCTTCACGTACTGGTATTACTTTTCCAAAACACGTGATTATTGGAGCTTAAATTTGTGGATGTATTTATTAAATTTGATTATTTGTTTCACTACCGGTATATTTAGTCTACTGCACGTACTGTATTTGTTTGTATTTCTGAACGTACGGTACTTTTATTGTCTTCCCTCTCCACTTAAATCCTTGGACGTGCTGGTATTGATATTGGATAATTTCTACCAAAATCCACGTACCGGTAATTAGTCAAATAACCTTTCTTTATCCCCGTATTAAACTTCGTTTATAAGTAGGCTATATTTACTTATTTATGTCCTTGTTTAACTTCCTCACTATTTACACGTATTTGTTTATTAACATATATTATAATCTCATATTCTTCACATATAGCCTACCGGTAGATATCCACTTTGTTTACGTAGGCTATAATTATCGGCAAATGTATTTAGCCTAGGCTATATGTATGTGTGTATTATGTGTATACATCCACGGTCGGCTATTCGTAGTTTGTACACTGTTTCCACGTGGGCAATCTATCTTCCTATATTCACCAACTTCCAAGCTATTAATCTGTATTTCTAGATTTACTGTTTTTTTGTTTATCAGCAAGTCACACCACTTGCAGTAATCAAAACACTTTTCAGAGTATTTTGCAAAGACCTAGTTCACTTGTTCCAGTTATTATTTGTATTTTCAGAGTCAAAGAAAGCTAAAAGCTGCTAATTTCAGATACTATAACTATTAATACAATATTCTATTTTCATAGTCCACAAATTATGGAAATTGGCCGAATGTATTCAATAAAAATATAGTCGTTCAAGGCAGAAATATAAGCATTTAGTTATAGGTCAATTTAATTATATATATATATATATATATATATATATATATATATATATATATATATATATATATATATATATATATATATATATCGTAGGTTACACTTTTATATTAACAGTATTTTGTATCCGTGAATCAAGATAATACAATCATTTCTTGCAGGTAAATTCTACTGCATTAAGGAGAGCAAAAATTCTAAACCAACCCAAGATGAAAAGAAACCAAAACACCTGTAATATAATTCTCAGGTCAGCGGCTTGTTGTTACTAGGCTTCAAAGGCGCTCATTAAAGCTGGAAATAATTAAGGGGAGATTTCCACCTGAGAGATTGTTTTTTTTGAACCCCTTTCTTCCTCATGTGTAGCCCCATTGTTTTTTAGAATTTAAGACGTTCGCCCCATTAGTTTTGTCGATTTTAAGAAGTTTCACCCCATTTGTCAATATTAAGACCTTTCGTGCCATTTAGGTGTCGAATCTTTCCTGGCGAGAGATAGCGAGCCTGTAATTTAAGAGGTACCGGCCTTCGGCATTTTCAACCCAAAAATGTACAAATTAATCTTGAAAGGGGGTCTAGGTGTAATTTTAAGCTTGATGGAGGTAGAGGGAACAAACTAAAAACCTCCCATTAATCCCCCATCCCTTATTATAAATGTTGTCGTCTCGGGGTGTTTATGATTCTCTTCAACCCCTGTGATCCCTGGCGCCTCCTTTGTTTTCCCACGGAGGTCCTAATTAATAGGCTCCCTTCTTATTCTTCCCCCGCTAGCACTTATAGCATTGTGTGAACCGGCTAGACTCCCACAAGACGCTTTTCATCTCACATAGGCTACTGTGAGATAAGATATATTTGGAGACCTCTCATATGTATTATTATACAACAAATACATTAATTCCTGTTATTAAATTGAAGTCTCAATGCATATTCTGCCAAGGCTAAATCCTCCTCTTCGAAATCTGTTCCTCCTAGTAAATCCCTCCACCCCAATTTGTCTCTCTCTCTCTCTCGTCCTTGTCACCCCCTACGTCGATATTCCCCTCTCCACCTTCCTCCTTCTCTACCCCCCCCCCCCCCCTTCCCTTGCTCTCTCAGTAGATCAATTCAAGAAGACTCGACAGTATTGTGCACACTGCAATGGATGTACTGCAGATCAGTCTCTTACCTAGAGTATCTCCCCGGAAATTACCGCTAGATCTTTGGGAATACCTTGTAAGTCCTCGTAACTAACTAACTAAATAACTCTCTCTCTCTCTCTCTCTCTCTCTGTGGGTCATGCACTCAGACACGCGCTACATCTCAGAGCAGGCTGAGGGTAGGTTTGTCAAGCACCAACCTGGGCTGCCTCACTAGGCTACCCCCCAACTCAAGGCTTTGATAATAAACGCAATAACAACATATACAGTATAAGACAAATAAAGTGCAATAACGTAATACAAAGAAAACATTTGCTAACATTACATTACTCTGAGCCATCTGTATTATAGAATTAGCCTAAGTGGGAAATTGCAATTGCCAAGTAATGGAAATGGCAAAGTAGGGGTTAAGACCATTAAGCAGCTTGAGTTCATTATTTACACTATTTGTACAGGTAATAGGCTAAGTACAGGTAATTTATGATCAAGTTTTGCTCAAAACCAACAAATCGTGATAATACTGCCAATCAGTTTTAATTTGTTTTTTATCTGTGTTTATTCGTTGTTTTATGTTGTTTTTGTGTTTTCCCTGTTCTTGCTCTGTCTTGAGTCGGCTACCCCCAAAATGGGGATTGGGCCTGAGCATATAGATAGATAGATAGTTTTAAAAGGTCACTGGCTAATCCTGATGAACTAGGGAGCTGATGTTGATGGTCAGAGAAAGTTGACGATCTGGCCAGCTGACAGATCTCTCTCTCTCTCTCTCGTGTAAAAATACTTATTGATTTACACCGCCTGACAATGAATAACGACAACCTTCGTCTACGTCTACAAAATTCCGAAGTTGAATGAACCCTTGGTGCGGTTGCCGACTAGGCTAGGCTATGTCAAATACATTTAAAATTAAATACTATGTGTATGGAACGGCTAGGGCCTATATAAATAATGTCATATTGGTGTCACGTATTGGTATTGGTGTGACTAGACTAGACATTAACATTACTTAACCAATATGTTCATGTTATAACAAAAAAACTTATAAGCCTAGGATTACATCTTCCGATAGTTACAAAGGCTATAGGCTAATCAAATTATTAAAATTTAGGCTACGAGGCATAATGCACAATTGTATCTCAAATAGGCCTAGTTGTAATTAACTTATATGCAATTTAAACTCCAGGAACATTTAGGCTATCTGATTTATATTAATTTCGACACCCGATCTTTAATGAACAAATAGGCCTAGATGCACATAGCTTAGTGACAAACACAAAGATGATATGCTACAAAGTTGCTGTTGTTTTCTACAGGCTGTCTCGTGTCGGCATACAGTCGGCCACCCCCTGAGTATATACATACATAGGCCTATACATAGCCAGGATAGTCTACATACGGTATTTCATAAATTACGAATGGAATAAGTAGCCTAAACTATATAGCCTAGGCCTACAATAGTAGTAGTATAACATGGTGTCGTCGGCAATGCATTTCCATTGATAGCCTACACACGAGTGAATTCAGCACGAGTGATGATGATGAGGAGTGTTGTCTGGACTTATTCAATAAATTAAGGGAAAATATCAAATTCCAAATTTACCAAATTATCATATGCTCCATTGAATCACTAGCCCAGGCCTATGCCAATCATAATCATGTATACTAAAATAACCTGTCCTACATCATATAAAACAAAAAAAACACCGACGTCAAGCTGAATTTTGGCATCTGTCAACCAAACTCAATCCTGTCAGCCCGCCTGGCTACCCCCCACATTGCTTTGACATTCGGTCATTCTGCCTTGAAGCGTTTATAAACAACACTGTAAAGGCCAAAAACGTGCGGATACCTCAATGACAACGTTTCACAGAGATTCAGAGGGATGGTATTGCTATTGTCAAGTGCTGTACGGTATAATTACAATCACAAGGGGAAGTTGGATCCTCGTGTACAAGCGATGGGAGACTCGAGTTGCAAGAGCCGCACAACCGCTCACTCCACTAGCCCGGCTCAGACTGTCTGGCAGACGACGTCACGAGGGCGGACGGACACAAGCAGCGTTACCAAATTAATCACAAAAACAGTACCGCTAGATTAATCCTCTAAAGACGCTAGAAGATCGCTAACAAGTAAAGTTACAAAATAGCTAGTAACACTGCATAATCCATAAAATATAGTTTAAATTGGGCTTACGTCTTCAGAATATAGATATAATTCATGCCTCTAGATGTCAATAAGTCCTATAATTATCGCTAGATCGAAGTAAATAACTAAACTTAGCAATAAAACATCTATGTTGGCAATGCAGGACACAACTCAAAGCACGCGGCTGATTCAAAGCCATCTAGTGACAGCTGCCGCGGCGCTGCCATACTTCACATGCAAGGAAACTTTGCTTTAGAGTTTAGACAATCATTTATCCCCGCAGCATCCAAGAGTGGAATCACCTCCCATTTCATGTAGTTAATAGCCCCACTCTTGATTCTTTTAGAACTAGGATCACCAATCATTATATCCCTAATCCTGATCCTTCTCCTGATCCTGTCCCCAACCACTAAACAAAAAAGTAGTTCCCATGCAGAACCCCAGCATACCATACCGCCCGAGAGCGGCCCTCTGCGGGTCCCACTACGTAAACGTAAACGTAAAAACCTCCTGATGTCATTCTCATCCAGATTAATGTTTCAAGTATATAAGAAGGGTATGAAACAGGCATACAAGATCGTTGGGTATATTGATAATGATTTACCTTTTTAACTCGTTTTATATGAGTATACCACGAAATCGATAGCTTATTTTCGACATGTTACATACCCTTTTCATTCCAATACATTTTGAGAGTGAACCCATGGTATAATTATTATTTTATACAATTACCGTTACTATATATATATAAAACCCTATGTGTATAAAAAAGAACACTTTAAGTGTCCGTATAAAGGTAGGCCCCTGATAAAGGTATATTCATATATTATAGGGATAGGCTACAAGAGGTAAATCATTATCCATATACCTAATAATTGTATTTACCTTTTGTATACCCTTGATATTTTACAGTGTAGCTTCTTACCTAAGTGATCCTTGGTCTCTGGGTCTTTTCCTGGGCGACCTAGATGTGTGTGATTTTTTGTTTTCGGGCTCAGTCTCGAGTCGGCCACCCCCAGCTATAGGTCATGTGCCTGAGTATATACATGCATACATATACATAGCTTCCTACCCAATGCAGTGAGGAAAATTGCCTCTGAAAAGTTTTCCAAAGATGTTCTACCTGGAGATCCTGTAGTCGGAGAGGCTAGTCAGTCAGTCAGTCAGAAGCCAGCCCTTACTCCCACAAGGGGTAGGGAGGATCAGCAAAATACTCTAGAAAGGAAACATATGTGACAGGAGAAGAACACATACTGTATAACAATTTGCCCACAAAAAGCAAGCCCACAAGCATTCAGAAGCACCAATCACTCATCAGCCCCCGAAATCAATGGCTGTCCTTCGCCATATTGGGGCAATTTGTGTCATTATCATCTTTATACAAGCTAATAATTATGTCCATATTCATTGTAATTAGTGTATGTAGTATGTATGTATGTATGTATATACTGAGGCACATACTCCATAGCTGGGGGTGGCCGACTCAAGATAGAGCCCGAACAGAAACAACATTTAAAGTTCCAGTTCTTAAGGTCCGGGACCACTTTCGCGTTCCCTCCCCTTTTTTCTGTCTCGTCTAGTATGTGAATTTTACAAGGGGAGGCGGATTCCTAGCCCCCTGCCCCCAATAAATCTTACTACATGATGACTACCTCACATAAGCCCTGCACTTAATGCTGCCCTAGAGCGGACTACTGTCAAACCCAGATACATAGACTAGTCTATGTATCTTGTGTCAAACAACCTTAAGGGGAGATGGGTCGCTTTCCTAGATGCCCTTCTCCCTCATGTTTAGCCCCATTAGTGTTCAGATTTTAAGACATTTCGCCCCATTTCTTTGTCAATATTTAGACCTTTCGTGCTATTTTGTTGTCGATTGTTTTTTGCTGGCGAACGATGGTGAGCCTGTAATTATAGAAGAATCGGCCTTTGGCCGGGAATTTGTTCTACCGAAAAAATTTACAAATTAATCTAGAAGGGGGATTTAGGGGATATTTTGTTTTAAGTTTGATGGAGGTTTAGGGAGGAAACTAAGAACATAATTAATATATGAAAGAATCGACCAAAGAATGAACCCTTCCCCCGTAACCCTTTCAGTAACCTGGCCTCTTCTGCCATGTTATTCTGGGTAACACTAGATGATTTTATTAGCTTAGGAAAGACCTCTAGCATTGTAGCTATATTTAGACGATTGTGTACAGCTTAAGAAGAATCTGTGGTAGTAGAAAGGGTTAAGTGAAATAGTTTGAAGCCTGTTAATTACTGGAGGCCCTTGTTAAACTGCATAAAATCGTCTAATAATAGCCAGAATAAAGTTAAAAAGACAGCCGGTACAGAAGAGGTTAACCCCTTCAGTATTCAGGGATGGGTTTCTTCACATTACTTTGGCTATCATTAGACGATTTTATTCAGTTTAGGAAGGGTATATGAAAGTCAGTAATCAATGTTCATTGATTCAGAGCTCTCTCAGTGTATACCACCTCTATGTAAAGCACATAGCACCCGTCTTACAACACAATCCCACCCCTACTTTGTGCAACTCTCCAACCCAAGAGTGTAACTATATTCCCAGTCTTTCTTCTATTGAACAGCTGGGCTCTGGAACTCTATCTCTGAATCCATATTTCCCTCATCCTATGACTTAAACTACTTCAAACTCCATGTGTCCAGGCATTTTGGCTCGAACATTCCTTGATTTTGGCCCTGTCACTCTTTCAACTTTGGGGGAGGCACTCGTCGCAGGGCACTTTTTCCTTTTGTCTCCCTCATCCACATAGAACATAAAAAATATAATGTAACCCTTCAGTACTGTACGAGCTTCATACCACGAGGCACATTATAATGAAGGCACACCCTTATTCACCTTTCAAGTACAAGCCCCAACACTTTAGGGACACGCACTTATTTGTGTATATAGCCTACATTTATATAGCCAACGCACCCCTTCAACTCATTTTGTTTGTGTGTGTGAGTGTGTGTGGCTGTCTCTCTATATTTGTCATGTCTGTGTTAATTTCAACTCTTTTCACATGTGTGTGTGTGTGTGTATGTCTCTCTCTCTCTCTCTCTCTCTCTCTCTCTCTCTCTCTCCTTGCTTCACCGTTTATAAGCTCAGCACAAGTCCCAACACTCTGGGGAAGGTTGTTTATTTGTGAGTGTAGGTGTGAATGTGTGTTCATATATTAGTGGTGTGTGTGTAAGAGCTATTACTAGTGTAGACGGACTGACTGATCGCTAGAGTAAAGGTAGAAATATAAACTAATAATGGATTGGAGGAATTTGGGACTTTTCTTTATGGAAGACTTATTGGAGGAATAACTTGGAGGAGATTAGGGAGTGGGATAATAGATTAACAATAGCTAGAAGTTAGAAATATAGTTGGTTTTTCATATTCTTTATTTACCACTCAGTACAAGCCCCAACTTTTTTGGGAACGTTATTGTTGAAGGCCATGCATCATATTATCCAATGTTCAGAGTTGATGGTAAGAAATATAGTTAGAGACGGACTCCTGAGGTTACCCTTTTTATTTGTATCAGGCATCGTTTTCTTTATCTTACAAAGAAACCGAAAGTAAAACTATATATTTGGCTAAACTAATGACTTTTGCAGTAACATAATAATAATAACAATAACACAAACACACATATACACTGAGTCAGCGACAACGTTCCGCAGTGTTGAGGTTAGCATAAAGGGTTAACAAACATAATAATGATTAACTGAACTGCAATTCCACCAATCTTTCCCTTGACAATAATTATCATGGGTTATGTTTTACTTGGTTCACAGATAACTCACTCGATAAACCATTTAAACTATACCATGTTCCAAGTCGGTAGGCCAGAAATCGTGAACTCTAACCTCTGTAACTCAAAAAAGGGCTAGATCAAATGGGCTGTACATGTCCACACCTATTCCCTAGCTGGCCCGTCCCAAACAGTAGCAATATTAGCTCGATTACTCGTTGTTTCTGAATTATAGAGGTTAGTAGTCAAGTTTTGGCCTTAAATTATTTCGAACAAGGTAGAGTAGACCATTTCAACCAGTAGATCCCATCCAGTGCCAATCAATCCAATGCCTATTTGAAGTATTTGTCTAGCTTAACCTAACAGTAATGGTTGAGTTAGCATTGGTTGAGAGGTACTGGTTAACCCCTTCTGTACCAGCAACGTCTTTTTAATTTTATTTGGGTACTATTAGACGATTATATTCAGTTTAGGAAAGACGTCAACCAGTTAAAAGGCTACAGACTATCTCAATTCATCCTTTTAGCTACCATATATCCTTCCAAAGCTTCATAAAATTGTCTAAATGTAGCTGATATCATGGGAAAAAGACGTCGCTGGTACAGAAGGGGTCAAGCTGTACAATCGGCCTAATAAGTCAGGTCTCGGCACCAAGCATATTTTGATTAATAATTGGTATCGGCAATGTCTAATCCTGGATTTATACGTTTGAGTGAGATATACAAACATGTTTCTACCCATACCCACCCTATTCATCATCTGACAGACATTAATACAGCACAGAGTGAGCCAAACGTAATGGCAGATGAGACATTACTTATTAGCGCGACTGTACAATGGCCTTCTACAAGAGGTCTGAGATAAGCTATATACAGTAGGTGGGGTGACTAAAGGATATTGTGGGAGGTATTCTACATCAGATGTCAGGGAGGATAATAAGGGGGGAGAATGGAATGTTATTAGTGTGCAGGTGCTACCTAGTTTAAGGGGAGATGGGTCATTTCTCTGGTCCCCCTTCTTCCTCATGCTTAGCCCCAGGTGCTACCCAATTTAAGGAGAGGTTTTTACTTTGTTCCATAGACCTCATCAAGCTAAAAATTACATCCCCTAGACCCCCTTTCAAGATAGATTTGTAAATTTTTCGGTAGAAAAATGTCCCGGCCGAAGGCCGATTTCTCTTAAAATTACAGGCTCGCTATTGCTCGCCAGAAAGTAATCGACACCTAAATAGCATGAATGGTCTTAAAATTGACAACAAAATGGGGCGAAAGGTATGAAAATCGCCAAAACTAATGGGCCAAAAGTCGTATACACTACTGTAATCTCAAAACTAACACGAGGGAGAAAGGGGTCCAGAAAAATCAATCAACTTAAGAGTATAGTGACAGCTTTAGGAGGAATAAAACTCATAAGTAATAAATATGCTTCATTTACAAATCATTTAATATCACTGGGTAATGTCACCTTTAAGGTGCCTCAGCCTCTAGACTTACATGCGAGACTTAATGGTCCTACTAAATTAGGCCTTTTGCTCAGACAACATCTTATATTTGACCAAACTTCCAGCTTTTATTCAGCTAAAGAAGGACTTGTTAGAATCAGTTATCATATTTTACCAAACCTCCAGCTAAAATTCAGCTAAAGAAGGACTTGTTAGAATCAGTTATGTTTGTTACGTTTAACCCATACAATACCAGTGACATCTTTTTCATCATATTCTGGCAACTATAAGACAATTATATTCAGCTTAGAAAGGACCTTTAGCAATAAAAAGGCTTCCAACTATCTCGAGCAACCTTTTTTAACTACCACAGATCCTTCCTAAGCTGCATAATATCGGTTAAAAATAGCTAGAATAAAAGATAACACACTTTGCTGGTACTCAAAGGGTTAACCTACTCCCATATTGTATTCAGCTTAAAAGAAAGATTTCCTACTTTTGGTTATATTTGTAAATTTATAAACCAGTGGTTCGTAAAGGGCCTTCTTAAGCTGAATATACATCATGTAAAAGTTGTAAAAGTTTAAACCATTGATTCTTAAAGTTCCTTCTTAAGCTGAATATATATCACCTGAAAGTAGCATAAAAAATGGTCATCTGGATAAAGAAGTTTAAGCCACTTCAGCACCGGCATTAAGCTTCACAAAATATCTGAAATTGCCCTCTCACTACCATTCATATATTTTATTAACTAGTGGGAGGAGGTAGCCTTGACAATAATAATAATAGGTAGCAGTGAAGAGGCAGGCAGCACCAATAAGGAATCTTTGTACATAGAAAAGAAAGAAGAGGACATCTATAAGACACAGATAACATGAATAGCAATCTCCTCTCTTTAAAAGGGCCATATTAACAGTCGACACACAACCCAACCGATCGGGAACACCGTCGTACGGGCTTCACGACCGACCAATCAGTGACTCCCATCCTTGATTCTACCACCTCATGTAACATCCTACCCCCGGGCGGGTGCCCAACCCCGAAAGGGGTTGAAATAGGGGAGCTATCCCCCCGCCAAAGGCGGCTTTCTAGGGCCTTTCCTAGCTGATGCTGAGAGGATTGGGTTCTAGTCATGTGGTGATGGGCTGGTCTATCAGAGTGAGAGCTGAGCAATCTCTGCCATACCCATAGCTTACTCTGACTGTTCCTTTAACTTATATATTTTCTAGATCTCAAGTGATGGCGTCTCTTCCGTGGATTGACCTCCCAATCTACCAAGACTGGAAGCCAAAGCGTCACATTTTTCCCTTGCCCCTCAACTTTCTCTTCATAATTGCTGAGGGGCACAGGGCCCTGGGTGGGGCTTTGGTTTCCCGGGCATTTCCGCACCCTCCTCAGCTCCCCGCCATGGAGTGGCTTCGGTCACCCAGGCTTTATTGTGGTCGGCAGGGAGGGTTCTGTGGGGGCGCTCGGTTATGGCCTTGGAATTGCTCGGGGCCTTGGGGCTGTTCGGCCAGGCAGCTTGGGGAACAACGGGAACAACAACAACAACAACAACAACATCCTACCCCAAAAGTGTAGGGGAGCTCTGGGCACACTAAGGGACTCCTGGTTGACAAATAGGGGTTCGAGTCTCTTCAACAAAATGCCAGAGAACGTGAGAAACCTGATTTATGTGCCAACGGAAGTCTTCAAGAAAGCCTTGGACAACTATCTCAAGTCGGTGCCTGATCAGCCATGCTTCGCGGGGGAGAGAGCTGCCCCTTCAAAGAGTCTGCTGCATCAAACACTGGCAGCAAACATACTAGGGGAGAGCAGCTCTCGCCGAGGCCACTGAAGGATGGCTGAAACAACCAAAGGCAGACCAAAGGTAGGTAGATTTGCCTCGTAAATACGATGGACGATAATCACTATCGGGAAGGGTGTAGTGAGGTGACTGAGAATACGGCCCTTCAATAAGTGTCAAACATATTTAAGGCTACCATAACCTTGGCTTAATGTCTCAATGTACAAGTAGGACTATACATCGAAGAAATATAATGTCTAAAAACTTAATAACTGGGTGATAATGTGCATCCAAAGAAAAGAGCATAATATGCCACAAACAAATCTGGCCAATTACAACACATAAACTTATAAAAGTGAATTTTTCATTACTTGTGAATACGCTACTTAACCTATGCAGGGAATTTTTCACTTGCGAATACAACATATAACTTACATGGAGAATTTGCTGTTACTGTAATTGCAAAACCTACACTTATCTTATGTGGGGAATTTACCACAACAACTTAAGAGCAAACTTTAGGAATGCTGGATGTAGGAACTAGTCATTATTTTGAAGGAGGCACCGGTGAATTTGACAGTAATCTTGATTTCTACTTTCTTTGTAACTCATGAGGAGCTAGAGCAAACAGGCCGTAAATTTCCACACATATTTCCCAATCGGCTCTCCTCAAATGAGAGAAATGTCTGGTCAATTGCCCTTTCTTTTTGAGTAATTATAACGTAAAACTTGCAAGATAAACAACCAAAACAGGAACGACACAATATAAAGACAAAAGAACTAATCAAAATCATTATGTGGAATTAATGATTTGGCAAAATAAAAAAATTTAATAAATGAACACATAACCACCACATAGAATGTAAGAAGTTAGGGGGTCACTATTTCTGTCAAGTTCGCTGGTGCCCGGTATAGTAATTCTTTAACTCCTTCTGTACCGGCGACGTCTTTTTAATTTCATGCTAGCTATATTTAGACGATTTTATGAAGCTTAGGAGTGATATACGGTAGCTAAAAGGATTAATTGAATTAGTATGTAGCCTTTTAATGAGTAGACATCCTTCCTAAACTGAACAAATTTGTCTAATAGTTTCAGAATACAGTATAATGAAAAGTAAATCACCGGTATAGAAGGGGGTTAAAAGGTGGTGCGCTCTACTGAGGGGAAGGACTCGATACAAAAATGTTCAAATCCCGGGAGGACCATATGCTTTCATTAGTTTATTCAAGTACATTGGGGTTTGTAATTGATGATTAACATTAAGAATGGGGTGCTACTTAATATTATGATCAGAATTAGATTAATTCCAATAATGATACATTGTACGGGATACAACTTAACTTTTAGATAACGTTCATATTCAGTGACTATTTTATAAACTAGGGCTCAACAGGGAAAGTAGTCTCTCTCACTATTCCTTACACTACAGTATACTATACTCCATTCATCACAAGTCGGCCGGAAATTGTGACCCCTAACCTCTCCATCTCAAATAGGGCTAGTGCAAATGGGGTGGTAATTTCCACACAGATTCCCTGGCCGACTCTTTCCAGATGGTAGGAAGATTAGGTGGATTACTCTTGTTATATTTTTAGTTATAGAAGTTAGTGTTTAAGACCTTTGGCCTAACTATAATGAACAGACTATACTAATGTACGGTCGTGCTAATAAGTCATGTCTCAGCTGTCTTTACGTTTGGCTCTCTCTGTGCTGCATTAATGTCTGTCAGATGTTGAATAGGGTGGGTATGTGTAGGAACATGCTTTTATATCTCACTCAAAAACGAATAAATCAAGTTTTAGACATTGCTGATACCAATTATTGATCTTAATATACTTGGTGACGAGATATCACATATTAGCTCGACTGTACACTCTAAGACATAAATCCTTGCCCAATATCAACCCTCGAACAACAAAGCTAACCTCCTAAAATTGAATACAGGTCTCCCTCACTATCCGATGCCCCGATTTACGATATTATTACAGGTTTTTAGGTGTTTGTGTTTGTGTTTTGGCTGGTCCGAGAACGCATCCCCATTTACCCCATTAATTTTAGGGTTCACTATACGATTTTTCTATTTAAGATCGGGTTTTCAGGAACGTAACTCAATCGTAAATTGAGGGAGACCTGTATTTCATCTATCATCGGCGCTGCGAATGGAAAGATTTGTTTAAGAATACTGTACAAGCGTAAGTCTGCAATATAACGAAACCTTTGGAAGATACAAGCATCAACCTGAGAATTTGTGGAAGTGCGAGAAAGCCGAACACCCGAAGAATAGCACCGCACAAACATCGTACAAGAAACCAAACAGATAAGAAACCGTCAAACAAGATATCAAAGACAATAAGTTCCAGGTATCTGTGGGTCATAGTTGTTGTGTATCGACCCTCATCAAGATTATTAATCAATTTGACTTCTTTTCATTAATTATTCAATCTACTGTAAAGTCAGTGAAAATAGGCTAGCCTAAACTGAACAAGATGCAGAAATACACTTAGATTACCAGGCTAAGTGAGGTACCTATATTGTGGCAACGTGTCTGCCTCGTAACCCAAGGGTCCTGGGTTCGATTCTCGCCCTGGGTGCAGATTTTCGGAAGGCTATTTCAACATCTAATGAAGCTTAGGTGTGCTGGTAAAATTGGCAAGATGGTTGAAAGTAAGATCGGAGCTCCAAACCCTCCTTACGGGAATGGCGTAAAAAACAAATCCTACGCTACCTCCAGACCTCAAGGGCATATTGAAGGGGTAAATATATAATAAAACTACCAAATTCAATAAAAGTACCAAATGTAAAGTACAGTATAAATATATCAGAAACTGATAGCCAGCTACAGGTCTCCCTCACTAGCCGATGCTCCAATTTACGATATTATTATAGGTTTTTAGGTGTTTGTGTTTGGGCTTTGGCTGGTTCGAAAACGCATCCTCATTTACCCCATTAAATTTAGGGTTTGCTATATGATTTTTCTATTTAAGATCGGGTTTATGGTTTAGATGCTTTTGTTCTGGGTGTGGTGTCCCGAGTTCGAATTCCGGGAGGACCATATGCTTTCATTAGTTTATTCAAGTACATTGGGGTTTGTAATTGATGATTAATGTTAAGAACGGGGTGTTACTTATTTCAGGAACGTAACACAATCATAAATCGAGGGGGACCTGTATTTCCAGTTATTTCCACAGCACTCCAGAGTTTTGTTCCATCACTCTCGGGCATCAACACAACAGATCTCTAACATACAACTGAACATCAATAACTAACATAATACAGTACAGTATCACCACACATCATTAATGATATAGTTATGCAGTAATTCCTCACTTAAAGTTGTAGGTCTGTTCCTGAAAGTAATGTATGTATGTATGTATGTACTGTATGTATGTACAGTACAGTATATACATATTTTAATGAGTTTGTTATATTCTATCTATCTATCTATTGCCTGATGCCGCGATCCCCGAAAGGGTGACCACGAACGAACCGCCGTTATATTAATTTGAATAATAACTTTTGAGTTAGTTTTCAAGTTTTATATATTAATTTAATACCCCATTGCTGGGGGTGGCCAAAACGAGACAGAACCCGAACAGAAACACTATTTAAAATTCCTATTCTCAGGGTCCGGGACTTCGTGTTCTCTTGCCCATTCCTCTGTGAAATTAGTAAAGAAAAACATGTGTAAAAAGGAGTAAAAAGGCAAAGCTGTATACAGTATATTGAGTGGCCCCCCCAAATTGAAAGAGTGACAGCCATATTCAAGGTATGTAAGGAATAATAATGTCTGGACACATAGAGCTTGAAGCATTTAGTTTCTGTCAAACTTCTTGCAATTTTGAACCATTTTTTTTAAATTTACAGGTAATGAAGCATAACAACTTTAAGTGAATTTTGTTCCCTAAGGGAATCCAGACGGTATTGGGCAGCATAATTTACTGGTTCGGCTCAATGGTTAAAAAAATACCCAGAAGATATAAATTTGTACATTTTCGGTAGAAAAATGTCCCGGCCGAAGGCCGATTCCTCTTCAAATACAGGCTTCCTATCGCTCGCCAGGAAAAAATCGACACCTAAATGGCACGAAAGGTCTTAATAGTGGCATAGAAATGGGGCAAAAAGTCTGAAAATCGCCAAACTAATGGGGCGAATGTCTTGAAATCTCATAACTAATAGGGCTAAACATGAGGGAAGAGGAGGACTCGAAAAAACAAGTCTCCCCTTATGTGATGAACAGTGTAACAATGAAACAACTTCACTTTAATTGAGGAATGCCTGTACATTATACAACCCCATCACTAACCCCTTCTGTACCGGCTACATCTATTTAATTTTATTCTAGAACATTTATACGATATTGTGCAGTTTAAGAAGGATATGTGGTAGCAAAAAGGGTTAAGTGAGATAGTTCAAAGTCTGTTATTTTGATGAGTTCATGGCCACCCCTTCAAAGGGGATCACGGCGTCGGGCAATAGATACATAGATCTTTTGCTTTTATCTTGTGTCGTCCCAGTTTTGGTTTGTTTATTTTGCAAGTTTTGCACACAATCATCTAAATATAGCTAGATTTAAAGTATATAAACATCGCCGGTAAAGAAGGGGTTAAGTAGAATTGTCCAGTAATATAATATACGGTATCAATACATATTATCAAACAGCATAGTTATATAATACAGTACCTATATACCACATTCTCTTTAATCTCTTCTGCACCGGCGACGTCTTTTTAACTTTAATCTGGCTACTATTAGACAATTTTTTCAGTATCAAAAGGGTCTCCAGCAATTAATAGGCTTCAAACTATCTCGCTTAACCCTTTTTACTACCACTGATCCTTCTTAAACTGCAAAAATCCTCTAAATATAGCTAGAATAAAATTTTAATTGTCGCCGGCACAGAAGGGGTTTATACACTTTACATTTCCACTAAGACTAAAGCACCATTTTCTTTATAAAGTATTCACTGGATGTGCACTTCTACGATACATGTACAAAATACTACTACTGTACATACACAGCAATATATAATAATAATAATAATAATAATAACAATAACGGCAATAGAGCAAATCCACCTCACTGTCTCTTCGATCAGTAGTTCAAATTAGATGTGTTCGATTTCTGTCTTGATAGCGTAATGGTTAGTGCGCGGAAATTTGGTGTGAGTATCCTAAGTTCGAATCCTTGGAGTACCACATGTATTAATAAGTTTAATTGATATAATTAATTAGGTATATTTGTAAATTAATTGGTGGGTTGGTGATAATATGAATTTCCTGTATTGCATTAGCAAGCTTATGAGCAAATGATCACAGAATACTATGTTTTGAAGGGGTTAATGTCGATAAGTAGATTATTCAAGTAGATCTGCAAGTTACATCAATGGACTCTACTACACTGATACTAACTTAAGGGGAGGTATGGGTATATTTCTGGACCCCCTTCTCCCTCAGGCTTAGCCACAGTAGCTTTGAGATATTAAGACGCTTGTTCCATTAGTTTGGCGATCTTAAGACCTTTCAACCAATTTTGTTGTCAATATGAAAGCCTTTTGCGCCATTCAGGTGTCGATTCTTTCCTACCGTCTAATAGCGGGCCTGCAATTTAGGAGTAGGCTAATTGGCCTTTGGCCGGAGCATTTATCTACCGAAAAATGTACAAATTTATCTCGAAGGTGGGGTCTGAAGGGTATATTATTTAAAGCTTGATGGAGGTCTAGGGAGGAACTAATAACAAAAAATAATACTAAATAATTAAATGAACGAATGAAACAAATACCTCCCCTTACAAAGTACTAAATATTGTACTATAATATAGAAAACATTGCAGAGAATAACATCGCTGCATTATCACAAAAATTCTGTGTGAGGAGGAGCACTTTAATGACAACGTTTCGCATATAGCTTCATCAGGCATTGGCCTGATGAAGCTATATGCAAAACTTTGTCAATAAAGTGCTGTTCCTCACATGGTGTTTATTTTCATTCTGTCTACTTTTCAAAGTATATTTTTATCAACCAAAACTCTATCAGGCCCAAACAATACATCACAAAAACAAAAACCAATAAATGACAAAAATAATATGATGTGATCTAGCCACAGGGTATGCAGGCTTTGTTGACCCCTTCTGTACCGGTGCCGTCATTTTAACTTTATTCTGGCTACTATTAGACGATTATATTCCGTTTAAAATGGGCCTCCAGCAATTAACAGGCTTCTAACTACAGTATCTAATTAACCCTTTTTACTAACACAGATCCTTCTTAGACTGCACAAAATTGCACAAACTGGAATCAAACTAAAAAGACGTCGCCTGCACATAAGGGGTTAATAAGAATACAAATGTTTCTGTAACAAACTGTATATGAGGAGGAATAAATAAATAGGTTGACAAAGTATATACTGGACAGTTGTTGTTGTTGTTCCCTAAGCTGCCTGGCCGAACAGCCCCGACTTAATAAGATGATGCAGAGACATAGTAGTAATACTGTACAGTACTACTACTATGTCTCTGCATCATCTTATTGCCAAGTTTTCATGATTAGCAACACATTTCCCTGCAAAATCTTCATAATAGCCGAGTAATTAAGATGAAGATATGGCAATATACCGTCAGCTGGAAAAAAAAATAGAATACAGTGGTAGTTATAGAAAGTAATAATGGTTGTTTCTCCCCTATACTTGAACCTCATATAATCTCGTCAATAGAAGTACTGTACAGTACATATTATTATCACAGCGCACATAAAAAGGGAAATAACGTGAATTAGTGAGTTGCAAAGTTAATAAATAATCATACTGTAATAATAATCTGATCCTTTTTTTCAAACAAATGATCTAAAGAAACATCTATTGGTACACAAGCTTTACATTTTCTGTCATACTACACTTCTCTACTATTATTACTAATGTTCTTCTACATCTTTAAATAAACTCTATTACCGGTATGTCTATTTCTAAATTTTCCTTTTATATTCCTATAAAGTATTTCTCTCCCTTTTAATATTTCCTATCTTCTTCATTAACTCCTGTAACAGCTACGTCCTATTCATTGTATTCTGGCAACTATCAGACGACGTTAATCAGCTTATGAAGGACGTCTATTCATTAAAAGGCTACATACTATCTCTATTAATCCTTTTAGCTACCATACATTCTCCATAAGCTTCCTAAAATTGTCTAAATGTTGCTGAAATCAAACACAAAAGACATCACCGGTACTGAAAGGGTTAAAACAAAGTATATAACCACAAAATTTCTCGTTCACAAAATTCTCCCTAATGCTATTCGGTTCTTCCACATTAACAAGCACCTAAGTAATAGAGAACAGTGTTTATATACAGTATAAATACAGACTATGTGCTGTATTATATTATACCTCTAGTCAGTCCATAATGAAGTTTTTTCAATCAATTTTGACAATCCAAAGTGTTAAGAGACGTTTCTCTTCATAATTATTTTTCTCATAACTGTCTTGATAGCGTAATGGTTAGTGCGTGGAATTTCGGTGTGAGTATCCTAGGTTTAAATCCTTAGAGTAACACATGTATTCATTAGTTTCATTGATCTCATAATATTTATTTGTAAGTTAATTGGTGGGTTGGTGATAATATGAATAAGTATGACTTATGAATTGAAAAAGTCTTGCCATATTCAAATGAGTAGAATCAGTATAAAGATCATACGAGAAACGGCTACCAACTCTCCGGCTTTTTTTGCGAACACATAATTTCGGACTAACAAAAGGTATACCAGTAGATTTAAAACATAAAGCAGGGTAGTAATATTCCTCGTACAGGAGACCAATACATGAAATTGGGCATAGGTAGCGCTATGCCAACGAACTTGACAATAATTTTGACCCCTTAACTTCTTTTAACTCAAAATTAATGAAAGCAATCGGGCTGACATTTCAACCATTTGGGAAGAGTCCACCAAAGAAATAGGTGTGGATATTTACAACCAGTTAGCTCCAGGCCCTTTTAAGTTACAAAGAGGTCAAGGATCAAGATTATTGACATGTTCGCTGGCACTACCTATAGTAATATTACAAGTACTGTAGACCTATTCAGTACATGAAGCTGGGCAGCCTCTCACCAATCACAAAATGCTACTGAAGCTCCACCTCACTTATAAAATGCCATTGAAGCTTCATACCAATAATAGCACACTACCAACGACAGCCCCCTTGTCTCACGAAGCACGGGGGGCTCGGAGGGCACTGTGGGTGTTCCAAGGCGCGTACCCAATCACAGCAGCTATATAATAATTAACTCTACATACATTTAACCCCTTCTATACATAAGCATCACTTTAATTCAATTCTGGCTAACAATGGACCACATTACTCAGCTTAAGAATGACCATGTTTATCTAAAGCCATTGCCAGACGCCATGATCTCTGAGGGGATGGCCACAACTGAATCGCCTCCATATTCAGAGGTAACTCGTTCGATTCTCTCGCTTGATTCAGGGGAGGGTCGCTTGCCCAACCGCAAAGTTGTTTATCAGGAGTGTAAGGATATCATTAACCCGCTCAGTACCGGTACCGTCCTTTTAACTTTATTCTGGATGCTATTATAATATTTTGTTCTGCTTAAAACGGCCCTCCAGCAATTAACAGGCTTCGAATTATGTCATTTAACCTTTTTCACTACAACAGATTCTTCTTTAACTGCACAAAACCGTCTAAATATAGCTAGAGTCAAATTAAAAAGGCGTCGCCGGTACAGAAGGGGTTAATCAAAGGGGCATAAAAGACCATCGCCATCAACCCTCAGCCTCCAATCGGTCCATCCTAGACTGAATAATACAGGTTTCCCTCACTATCCAATTCCCCAACTTACGATGTTATTATTGGTTTTTATGTGTTTGGGTTTGGGTTTTGGCAGGTACGAGAACGCATCCCCATTTACCCCATATATTTATGGGGTCGCTATATGATTATTCTATTTAATATCGGGTTTTCAAGAACGCAACCTAATTGTATATCGAGGGAGACCTGTATCTCCTAATGCTAGCCAGAATAAAAGTAAACAAGGCGTCAGAGCACCGAAGGAGCTAAACCCGACGAACCCTTCAGGTCGGCAGCATGGAATCCAGCTCCCTGTGGCCGTGATATTCCTCCCGAACGCCGCGATCCACATTAAGGGGTCTCAGCTCCTCCGGGCTAGTCTCGTGCGGGTGGTACAGCGATGGGTTATCCCGGTAGCCTACCCTGAGACCCTCTTGGTAGTGGTGGTGAGGGGAAGAGGGGGTGGAAAGGAGGGGGGAAGAGTGGTGGGGGGATGAGTGGTGAGAGGAGGAGTGCTGAGGTGAGGAATGGTGGGGGCTAGAGGTGGGGGAGGACTTGGAGGAGGTGTGGTGGGGGTGGTAGCAGATGTGGTGGTGGTGGTGATGTAGGGGGTGGGGGGTAGCAGACACCACAGGGTACAGCGGAGACTTCAGATACCTCTCACCCACCACTTGCTAGAACAAAAATCCTACGTTAAAATCTATATTAAGTAACACCCCGTTCTTAACATTAATCATCAATTACAAACCCCAATGCACTTAAAGCATATGAAAGCAACAGTTCTCCCATGGACAAAAGCGGTATCCCACATTCAAAATTTCAAATAATTTTCGTCTGTTGGGTCTATAAGAAATACTCCTAAACAACACTGAACAATACAATACAATACGGAAGAGACGCCATCACTTGAGATCTAGAAAATATATACTATACTGTATATGTAAAAGGAACAGTCACTATAAGCTATGGGTATGGCAGAGAACGCTCAACTCTCACTCTGATAGACCAGCCCAGCTTTGTATCTGTACCTATTCTCATACCAATAGCCAGCCCTGTGAGTCTTGTTCTAGACTCAGTGGTCAGGTTAAACAAACTTTTAATTAATTAATTAATCTCATACCAATAGTCCGTTAGCAGTATAAGCAAAGAAAACCTGTACAGATGTGGCTATACCCTGTTCCAAATAAGTAGGCCAAAAATCTTGAATATTAACCTCTATAACTCACAAATGTGGGGGCGCTCGGTTATGGCCTTGGAATTGCTCGGGGCCTTGGGGCTGTTTGGCCAGGCAGCTTGGGGAACAACAACAACAACAACTCACAAATGGGCTGAAATGGCTAGAGTAATCCAGCTAATATTTCTACCATTTGGGAAGAGTCAGCCAGGGAAATAGGTGTGCAAATTGACAGCCCATTTGCTCTAGCTCATTTAGAGTTATAGAGGTCAGGATTCACAATTTCTGGCCTACCTATTTGGAACAAGGTATAGTACAGTACAGTACTGTACAGTAGTTATACTGTAGTCTATTTTTTTCCAGCTCATGGTAAACTGAATCCCTTAGCAGCGAATTTCCCGATAGTTAATGGAAATATATCTATATATCTATCTATTGCCGGACGCCTTACTCCCCTTACGAGGGTGGCCACACAGAATGCCCCCAAGCGGACCTATTCCCTGTGAGAGGGACAACCCGAGCCAGTTTAGTGAAGGACTTACAGGATTGACCACTCAATTTAGGATCCGTCCGACTCAGAGGCCCTCTGTGTATCTTGTTAGCACTATTTTTCTACAGTGGAAATATATGAAACTAATATATATGTACTGTATGTCGTATTAATGCCAAGTTTCCATAATTAACAACAAATTTTGCTACAAAATCTATGTAATAGCTGAGTAACCAAGATAGTATCATAGCAATTAACCACTTGCGAGTTTCGTTCTATAAGTAAGTTGGAGTTGTAGACATTGATATTTAGCAGAATTACCAGCTAAAATATGGTTGTAGTACACTTATAAAATCATACGAGCAAATTCAACATACATTTTATCCATTAGAAACTTACATTATTATTGCATTTCTTTTAAATATCGATGTTTACGGCTCCAACTTCCTTACAACCTGAAACTCGCAAGTGGTCAATTTAACCTCAACTTGAAAAAATAGGCGATAGTATTACACATTGCCTTACAAAAGATCTATCCGCTCATGGTGTTAATACTTATGTTGCAATTATTGTTAGTGTTTTGTTGACTGTGTTTGGCAGGCATTATTTTTAACATCATTCTTAACACCAGTAACACCCTAAATGAAATTAATGAAAGCATGTGATTCTTCCAGGATTCGAACCTAGGATATCGCATACAGAACATACCCGCTCTAACCATTACACCATCAAGACAGTTATAAGTACTGTACAGCACATGACTACGATTAATATCCATTTACGGAATACTGGATATCAATCTAATCATACTTACGTTGCAATTATTGTTAGTGTTTTGTTGACTGTGTTTGGCAGGTATTGCCGTTATCAAGTTTCAAAAATCATTAATCTTAACATGTGTCATTAATACTTATCAAAATATGCATATACAGTACTGTATACTCAATAACTGCTTTTCATGCAGATTGGTCCTCTGCAGTATCCCTGTTAAGTCCCCAGACCCTGAAGTCCTACCTCACAACCTCATCCCAGATACTTTTAAGTCTACTGACTGTCATCCTTGCATCCACTTCCAAACTTCTACAACAAAAAGTTCCTACAGTCCATGTGGTGGTTTTGTATTTTTGTATATTTCCACATAATTATTTTGAGAAGTTCTTTAGTCTTTACATTGTGCAATAAGTAACACCCCGTTCTTGACATTAATCATCAATTACAAACCCTAATGTACTTGAATAAACTAATGAAAGCATATGGTCCTCCCAGGATTCAAACTCGGGACACCACACCCAGAACATAAACATCTAAATCATTACATCACCAACACAAGTTTTACATTTTAATCAATCCTAACCTGTGCCATCCTCTGCCTCTTCTTCTCCTTGGCCAACATCCTGCCGGCCAACATGGCTAAGAGGATGAGTATGACGCCCCCGGTAATGGGCACGGCGATGGTGGCCGCCCGGAACCATACCCGACCCACATCACCATCTCGTTCCTTCTTAAGATCTGTGGAAAAGAAGATGGTTAACCCCTTGTAACGGCAACGTCTTATAAATTTTGTTATAGCTATAGGCTATTTAGACGACTTTGTGCAGTTTAAGAAGGTTGTGTGGTAGTAAAAAGGGGTAAATGAGATAGTTCTAAGCCTGTTAATTGCTGGAGGCCCTGTTTAAACTGAATAAAATCGTTTAATAGTGTCCACAATAGGATGAAAAGGACCTCACCAGTACTGTAAGGGTTAATGAATTATGGGAGGAACAGAGGTGGTCAGCAGATTGGTAGATTAGTATTTAAGGCGATGGTGGCCGCCCGGAACCAGACCCGACCAACGTCACCATCACCCTCCTTCTTCAGATCTGTGGAACACAAGATGCTTAAGGGGAGGCAGTTGCTTAGCCCTATTAGTTATGAGATTTCAAGACATTCGGCCAATTAGTTTGGCGATTTTCAGACCTTTTGCCCCATTTCTTTGCCAATATTAAGACCTTTCGTGCCATTTAGGTGTCAATTTTTTTCCTGGCGAGCGATAGCAAGCCTGTATTTGAAGAGGAATCGGCGTTCGGCAGGGACATTTTTCTACCGAAAAATGTACACATTTATATTGAAGGGGGGTCTTGTGGGTGTTTTTTTAAGCTTGATAGAGGCTTAGAGAGCAAACTAAACCCCTTCCTTAAACCATTGAACCGAAACAGTAAATTATGCTGCACAATAGGCCTACCGTCTGAGCTCCCTTAACCCCTTCTGTACGTTCTGTACTTCTGTACGTACCGGTACGTCCTTTTAACTTTATTCTTGCTGCTATCAGACGATTTTCTTTAGTTTGAAAAAGGAATTGCAACGAGACGAATCCATATATATTCTTGAAAACACAAAATTCGAACATAACTTGCCAAGGTACTAATTAAGAAGTTTTCAAAATCAAAATTAGGCCTATTGGGCCTAAAAAAATGGTCTAAATAAAAAATAAATATACCATTGGAATCACAATAAGACAAATCCATATACAGTACTGTATACTCTTGAAAACACAAAATTCGAACATGAACTGCCAAGGTACTCTGCTTCGCCTGGACTAAAGTACATGACTGGCCCAAAAGTGTGAACTTTGGCAATGAGTCGCTGTAGAAGGTGAACAAGTTTTGCTACCTGGGAGATACCAACTCTACTGATGGTGGGGTTGTTGTTGTTGTTGTTGTTGTTGTTCCCCAAGCTGCCTGGCCGAACAGCCCCAAGGCCCCGAGCAATTCCAAGGCCATAACCGAGTGCCCCCACAGAACCCTCCCCGCCGACCACAATAAAGCCTGGGTGACCGAAGCCACTCCATGGCGGGGGGCTGAAGAGGGTGCGGAAACGCCCGGGAAACCAAAGCCCCACCCAGGGCCCTGTGCCCCTCAGCAATATGAAGAGAAAGTTGAGGGGCAAGGGAAAAATGTGACGCTTTGGCTTCCAATCTTGGTAGATTGGGAGGTCAATCCACGGAAGAGACGCCGTCACTTGAGATCTAGAAAATATATAAGTTAAAGGAAAAGTCAGAGTAAGCTATGGGTATGGCAGAGATTGCTCAGCTCTCACTCTGATAGACCAGCCCATCACCACATGACTAGAACCCAATCCTCTCAGCATCAGCTAGGAAAGGCCCTAGAAAGCCGCCTTCGGCGGGGGGATAGCTCCCCTATTTCAACCCTTTTCGGGGTTGGGCACCCGCCCGTGGGTTGGTGGGGTTGAAGCCGCCACTATCGCTAGAGTTAGATGTAGCTCAGAAAAGTTCAGAGAACTGCTACCAATTCTAAACATGCAAAGATTTCCCCTCCTCTTGCAGGGAAAGGTGTACACTTTGTGTATTAGAAGCGCAACGAACTATGCTTCAGAAAAGTAGCTGGTTAAAGTGGACGATATCAACAAAATGGAACATAACGCAATAAGAATAGTGAGATGGATGTATGGGGCCATCTTCAAGATAGGATATCTAGTGAAGAGCTGAGATGGTTAGGTATAAAGAATAACAGTGATGAGATAAGTACAAGCAGGCGGCTTGGAAGGTTTGGGTAAAAAGATGCAAGTCCGTGTACGTGGAGGGAGCTGCCCCGAGGGGTAAACCTAGAAAGACATATACCCTCTGATCTCAAATTTAAAAACCTGACAAGTGAGGCAGCTCTTAATAGAGCTGCAAGGAATGCCACCAATATGACTTGAGACTGAAACCGCACGTGACGTTACCGGTATGTGGATCACTCGGTCTTTAAAATTATGTGTGTACTGTATGTAGGCCTATATAATGGTCTTTAAAATTATGTATGTATACACACATACAAAAATTTAAGGCCCAAGTGGTTAGACGAGGTGCAATTTCAGTTTCATGTCTTAATGGCGGCGTATGGTAACAATAATGCCTAGATCCTTCTCGTACCTGTCTGTGTGTGGTAGCTGCCCCCGTCCACCTTGATGTACACGTCCAGGTCCCGATAGTTACACATGTCCTCCCGGCAGCAGGTCAGGTCAGGGTCGGGGTCAGGAGGGGTCACTGAGGGGCTGGCTGGGTCACCCTCGGACGACCTCTTCTTTGGTGCCCCGGCCTTCTCCAGACATTCGCCTCGACGATCTCTGAGGGATAAAGAAGGGGTAAATACGATGTCAATAAACCCTCTGAATAACGCAGGTCCTTCTTAAACTACATAAAATCATCTAATTAAAATGTAAAACTTGCAAACTAAACAAACCAAAATTGGGACAAGGACAATATAAAGTCAAATTAAATTATCAAAATCGCTATGTGGAAACGTTTACTAAAATGAAAATTATTAAATAAAAGAACACAATCCACCACATAGGGTGTACATTACTACATGAGCAAGTTAATCTGTTTCCCAAGCAAACTAATCGCACATATAACAACGCACTATCGTCACGTTAAAGGAAGTAGTCAAGTTTGGGAAGTCCGGGACGTTCTGGCAAATTTTACTAAACTCTACATGAATAAAGAAACTATATGTTAAATGTCAAAATATTATTTAAAATCAAATTTGAAACATGACAAGACATTAAAATAGTACAAAATACAAATATTGATAAGATATCTATACTATTACAAAATAATATATAAAATACAGTACAGCACTCACTAACGATAGTGCTATCGGGTAGGTACCTGTAAGCATAGCATGCCTCAAGTGACCCCTATCAATAACTACCCTACAAATAACCTACATTTATAGCACAAATAAACTAAGGAAATCGCAAAAGTAAGCAATTGATACTATCGACAATGAATACATATAATATAAAGACAAATAATTACAAAATATGAAGTAACAACAGATTTAAACAAAGAGTACTCTTTTAACAAGAACAATAAATTTAAAAAATCATCAATATTAATATTAATAATAATAATAGAAAAAGAAAAAGAAAAAGATAAACAATAAATACAGACAAAAAGTAAGCAGAGGTTATACAAGAAACTTCAAGTTAAAAATGCTTGATTAAAATTATTGATGTCAAATTTTAGAATACAGTCACAATAATTGACCCTAAAAAGATTAAATTTATGGAACAATTTACTTGCCTCAAAACCTCTGTCCACTAAGAGTCTGTATAGTAACCTAGCTCTAGCCCAAAAGTCATCTACTTTAGTGCAGATTTTACAAAATCTTATTAATTGGGAATAAAAACAGTTATAAGTTATTTTACTATCGATATTACTACTAGGGAAAGGAAAGTTTATTACGTTAAAATTAAAATCATCAACTTTGTGATATACTTTAAGTATGCACTGTTCATTAACAATCTCTATATTTATATCAAGAAAATTTTCAACTTTATAATTTACGTTACATTGTGTGAGGGGAATAGAATTAGGGTAAATAAGTTTAGCAACTTGATTAAAATTTAACAAATTGCAAACAAGAATATCATCAATATATCTACTATTATTACTTAACAGTTTAGCAAGTGCTAATTTTTCTGGAATTTTATTTTTCTTGCTACTGTCAACTAAGTCTTTTATATATTTAAATTCTAAAGCAAGCAAGAATAAGTCTGCAATTAAAGGGCTAGCATTTCCACCCATAGGAATTCCTAATATTTGTTTGAAAATGTACGGCCCGAATCTAACATAAGTATTGAAAAGGAGGAATTTAAGGGCATCTTTAAGTTTAGTTCTATCAAAATATACAGAACTAGTGGGAGTAGAGCTAAGTGATGCATTATTAAAATATGTATAAACATTTATGAAATAATTACCATTCCTAACGAACCTGTCAAAGTGCAAATCTATAATAAAGCAAAGCTCTGAATATAATAAATCTAAAGGCAAATTGGTATACAAAGTTGAAAAGTCGAAGCTATGTACCGAGGTAACTTTCGGCATGGTATTTATTTTATCAATAACTTCTAACGAATTGTCAACACTCCAATAATAGTTAATGCCAGTTCTTTTCATGATGGTATTACAATATCTTTTATGAGTACTTTTAATGTATTTTAAGCAATTTACGACTTGTTCTGATAGAGTTTTAGTGGTAGCAAATTTTGCTCCGGCAATAAAGCGATATTTATAAGGTCTTTTATGAAATTTAGGTAACATGTATAATTTTGCAATGCACTTGTTCTTATCAGAAAGTTTAATATCAAATATTATATTTTTCTTGGTATGTTCATCGATTAAGTTATCAATATTCAGATTGTTTTGAATTTCATAAACAGAATTACCGCAAATATTTTTACGTAATATGTTACCCTTAATACCTAATTATTTTTTCATATTTTCAAGATAAAATTTCTTACATGTGAAGCTATAATTATTGCTGGCTTTATCTACTGTAGTGATTACAAAATGTTTATGTAAATTTATTAAATCAGCTTTAAGCTTATTATAATTATAGTCTATAAAATCTGAAAGATTAAATTCATTTTTAAGCGAGAAAATTTTATTTCTAATTAACTTAATTAATAATTTAGACCATGCTTCTAGTTCTCTTGCATTGCAGCACGCAATTTTTAACAATTTATCTTTTAATTTATTGACTGAAAAAACAATATCTTTTAAAATTATGTCCCATGTTACTTTATTACTCCCTATTCTAAATTTAAACCCTTTACGACATAGCTCCGCTAATTTGTCGTTTGCAAAATGTTTAACTAGTTCTACATCACCTGTTAATATGTGACATATCGGACTATAAATGAACTTTGCTAGTGCATCACGTCTGCTAGCTGGCATATCCATGACTCTTTCACACACGCATTTATTATTATTGAAAATATCATTATCTGAAAGATTTCCTAAAACTTTATTATAATTACAAATAATAGACCCAACAGGTCGTTCATATGAATACACTATTAATGGTTTGAAATCTTTACAACCATCTGGTAACATGGACTTAACTTTCTTTGAATTAATAAGACTGTTAACATTAATTTTGTCTAAAATTTTAGAGGAATAATTTAAAGTGGACATGACTTTATCTTTAATACGGTTATCTTTGGATTTCTTAGAATTAGCTCTAATATATCCCATAAAAGCAAAGACTATATTCTTAAATTTATTTGTGAAATTATGTTTATTATTTAGAATATTTTCTATAGAAGGAGCAAAACTTTTCTTTTGTAGGCCTTTCAATGAGTCTTTTAATTTTTTAATTCCGAAATTTCGATATAATGAATATAAATTATTAACAATAATTTTAATATCAGACCTGTTTTTCTTTTTATTAAATGTATTTAGTCTTCTTTTACCGTGTCTACCAGGTCTTCTGTTTAAAACAGGGAAGTTAAAATATGGGTTATTAAAATCGTTTTTTAATAAATCTTTATACAAAATGTTGCCTACATTTTTTATTTGATTGTTAAGTCCAAATGGATAGATGGTCATTAATTTTCCAATCCAATAATTTTCTCTATCTAAAACATTTTGATTACTTTGAACAATTTCTATAATTTTGTATTTACAATCAAATTTAGTACAACCTGTGTTAAAATGCTTATATAGAAGAATCTTGGAGTCGATGCCGTTCTTAATTCCTGATCTATGCCCGTAGGCAGAATCAAAGGCCAAAAGACGTTCTCATGCTGAAGGGGTTAATATACAGTCCAAATTACAACAGTTTTCATAATGAACACCCTATTTCACAACTATATGTTCTAGAACTCCAAATTATAACAAAGTTTTCATAATGAACACCCTATTTCACTACAAACTGTTCCTAATAGCTGAGTAATCAAGAAACAGACATGGCAATTTACCATTAGCTGAGAACAGACAGGCTATAATTACCCTCATACACACACACACACACACACACACACACACACACACACACACTCGCACTCGCACAAACACACTCACCCACCATGCTAAGTAAGGGGGGACGGTTGTTTTTCTAGATCCCCTTCTCCCTCATGTTTAATTTTAAGATTTTAAGATGTTTGCCTCATTAGTTTGGCAATTTAAAGACCTTTTGCCCCATTTCTTTCTCAATATTTAGACCTTTCGTGCTATTTAGGTGTCAATTTTTTTCCTGGCAAACGATACGAGCCTGAAATTTTTGGAAGAATTGGCCTTCGTCCAGGACATTTTTCTACAGAAAAATGTACAAATTAATCTAGAAGGGGGATCTAATGGCGGTTTTTTGAAGTTTGATGGAGGTCTAGAGAGGAAAATAAATAAATATATATATGAAATAATTGACCAAAAAATTAACCATCCTCCCTTAAAGTGATAAGTGAGCCCTTACTTGCCACATATATTGTATTACCACTAATAATGGGCTTATGCTATGCAATGGGGGGGGGGGGGGGAATATAAGTAAATTTGTCCAATCAGATCTTGCAAACTCTTGATTAGCCTAGTTTAAAAAAAACATCTTTAAAGCATAATGTTATGTACAACACAAAATATCTTCCTTATATATATATATACAGTATATATATAAATAAACTTCCACTTACTCTTGCAATAGCTCTAGACAGCCGTGCATGGGAGCCCATCGGTGGTATAGAGTACGGGCGCGGTGACTGTAGGCGTGTGGTGTGGGGGCAGGTGTGTTACGGGTGAAGCAGGCACCCAACATACTCTTACACATGTACCCCTGCGTCACACACCGAGGTAGGTTGCAGTGGCACCGAACCTCACCGTCTGCGGAGAAAAATGAGAGGTTAGGATAATAATGTATGTACAATGGCGTTAGTAGGTCATGTCCCAGCTTTAATTACGTTTGGATGGATATACAGTATATATATATATATATATATATACCGGTATATATATACAGTACACCGGTATATATATACAGTATACACAGTACAGTATATTATATATGAAGGAAGATATTTTGTTGTACATTATAATTATGATAGCTGTATACTGTAGTGTGTTTTAACGATGTGAGTCCAAATTATGAGCTAACAAGACATTAATGAACATATGTGTATTTCTATTTACTTTTATTACCTGTCCATTACACATCATTAGCCTTTTAATGAAGGTAATACAATACACCACGTGACAAGGAGTGGCTGGCTAATCACTCGGAGGGGTTTATTTATTAATTATATTTTGTTTTTAGTTTCCTCCCTAGACTTGAGATAAGCTTGAGATAAAATACCCCCAAGACCGTCCTGCGAGATCAATTTGGACATGGCCGAATCAGCTTTACATTAATAAATAGTAGTGTTCATGTCTCCTTTATTTATCTCAGCCTATTTCAATTAATGCTTATGACTACTATATATCTTTCTTAGGCTTTACAAAAATCGGGTAATTGACCTGAAATTCAATATAAAAAGACGCCAACGGTACTAAAGGGGATATATACCGTATACCGTATATACCGTATGTACGTACCGTATATATACAGTATCAAACATTTTATGTATGTATATATATATATATATATATATATATATATACCGGGTATATATAATAATTAAATACATATTAGAAACTTAGTAGTATGTAGCTGGCTTGATTTGAGCATCAATTCAAATGGATATATTTGCATAAAGAAAATCGCAAGAGCTCACGAACATTTGTCAGTAACTGTACGGTCGCGCTAATAAGTCATGTCTCAGCTGTCATTACGTTTGGCTGGCTCTGTGCTGTATTAATGTCTGCCAGATGTCAAATAGGGTAGGAAAGTGTAGGAACATGTTTGTATGTTAAAAACTCGAAATGAATAAATAAATTTTAGATATTTTTGATACTATTAATAATCAACATATACTTAGTGCCGACATATCACTTAGCCTAAGGCCGAATGTGCACGGGTAAACATTTCGTCCAGCTACAATCCCTACAAAGTATAATCAACATAGTGAAATGGGGAGTGAATGTCCCGTCGATTTTATCACATTTTTTTTTTAAATACAAATAATGTTTATTTTTACACCCTACCGTGGAAAGACTACGGATCTCTTGAACTTGTACGTCTACCCTCGATGATGATAATAATAACAATAATTATAATAATACAAATATTAATTATAACTGGTTTATTTCAGTTTCGTATAACCTAGGTAATTCAGTTTGTTTTTTAATTCTATATTATAAACCGAATTACTATAATCACAAAGATAGTGATATGATGTAATTAATGTGTTAACGCAAGTGTGGTTGTATGTTTCTTTATATATTTAGACTTCCATTCTGTATCATCGAACAACGAGAGAGAGAGAGAGAGAGAGAGAGAGAGAGAGAGAGAGAGAGAGAGAGAGAGAGAGAGAGAGAGAGAGAGAATGTATGTGTGTTTGTGACAGTATCAGCACCTGAGTAATGACACACAGTAAAGATCTGTCAGCCCAAGTCACCCACTCACCAAGTTAATAGAGAGAATGTGTGTGTGTGTGTGTGTGTGTGTGTGTGTGTGTGTGTGTGTGTGTGTGTGTGTGTGTGTGTGTGTGTGTGTGTGTGTGTGACAGTATCAGCACCTGAGTAATGACACACACAGTAAGGACTTGTCACCCCATGTCAGCCACTCATCCAATCAACAGGGAGAGAATGTGTGTGTGTGTGTGTATGACAGTATCAGCACAGTAAGGAACTGTCACTGCATGTCACCCACTCATACAGTCAACAAAACACAGCTTGAAGAGTGCCACCCACCTCATCTCTATCTCTCTCTAAAGAACAGTTTAATAGCAAGTGGGAAACTGGTACAAACCAACAAAATATGTTTATATATATTAAATATATAGTGTATACACTATATATATATATATATATATATATATATATATATATATATATATATATATATATAGGCCTATAATACATTTCATCACAACAGTTTTATTAGAAACGTACTGTCACCGCATTGTCTGTATTACTAACTTCAAATTTTGTGCATCCAGAGTTATTTATAGGTTACCCCCCCCCCCCCTAAAAAAAAGTGGGGATTGGGCCTGAGTATATACATCCGTACATACCAAATGATGGCCTCATATGTCTCCTCCTTTTCCGTGTAAACCTAGCCAGCCTACAACTAAGGCCGAGTGTTTGAACATGCAATACACGGAGAGGGCATGTAATGATGCAAGTCTGCAACCCTTTCGCTGCATATACTGCAACCCTTTCGCTGCATATACTGCAACCCTTTCGCTGCATATACTGCAACCCTTTCGCTGCATATACTGCAACCCTTTTGCTGCATATACTGCAACCCTTTCGCTGCATATACTGCAACCCTTTCGCTGCATACACTGCAACCCTTTCGCTGCATATACTGCAACCCTTTCGCTGCATATACTGCAACCCTTTCGCTGCATATACTGCAACCCTTTCGCTGCATACACTGCAACCCTTTCGCTGCATATACTGCAACCCTTTCGCTGCATATACTGCAACCCTTTCGCTGCATACACTGCAACCCTTTCGCTGCATATACTGCAACCCTTTCGCTGCATATACTGCAACCCTTTCGCTGCATACACTCAAACATAGGTGGATGAAAAGGGTAGAAAACAGATACCAGTATATATATATATATATATATATATATATATATATATATATATATATATATATATATATATATATAATTTATGCATTTATTTTCTTAACCCGTACAGTACCGGTGACATCCTTTTCAATATATTCTGGCAATGTATAGACGATTTTATTCAGTTTATGAACGATCTCTAGCAATAATAACGCTTCAAAATATCTAAACCAAACCCCTTTAACTACCACAGATCCTTCTTAAACTGCATAATATCGTCTATTTATAGCGAGTCAAATAAAAAACTCGTCGCTGGTACTCAAAGGGTTAATAATGAGCAATATAAAAGGGTTAATAATGAGCAATATAAAAGGGTTAATAATGAGCAATATAAAAGGGTTAATAATGAGCAATATAAAAGGACTTCGTTTTGAGACTGGATATGAAAAAGGCTCTCGTCATTGCAACCAAAGAACACAAGTCATGCAACCTGAGTTCAGTGAGGGATGCAGTCAATTTAAGGGGGGTCACCGGCTTTATTTTGATCTTCCTCTCCTTTTCTCTCTTTTCTTGGCTTATATTCATTCGGCCCCAGTCAGCCAACTATTTTAAGACGTTGATCCACATCCAGGTGTCGATTTTTTCCTGGCGAGCGATAGCGAGCCAGCATTGTATGGAGAAATCCGGCTTTGCCGGACGGCTACGCCGGAAACATTTTTCGATAGAAACATGTGTCCGGCGAAGCCGGATTTAGCTATCTATCAAAACAAAATTAGTTATATGAAGGCTCGCTACCACTCGCCAGGAAAATATTGACACCTGGATGGGGGTAAACGTCTTAAAACAGTAGGCTGAATGGGGCCGAATGGATACAAGCTAAAGGGCGAGGGAAAGAAAGAGCAAAAAACGCGAGGTGGACTTAATTTAAAGAATGCCGCACAAAGGTTGAACAAAATAGACACTGCGAGACACACACCACTCAACTTGAATAGAGGATAAACTGTGACGCATCTATTATTTACATATCACATAAACGAGACAACACACCTAGGTTCGAACCCTTGGAAAATCACATGTTTTCATTAATTTAATATGGGGTGTTATTGGTGTTAAGAACGATGTTAAAAATATCACATACACAAGCCATTGAGTATAATTGATGGCGTGTCTCTCTGCCCTAAATGTATGTATGGCCTAGGTTTGTCTTTGTCTTACCGGTACCATAACTACACCTATTTCATGGCTGTAGCATTATATACCGGTATATATATATATATATATATATATATAAAGACAGGTACAGTATATACGGTATATATAATAAAATAATAAAGTAAATATACAGGGTGTCCATAAAGTCTCTTTACAATTTAAAATATTTATTACAAAAGCAAATGAACAGACACATATGTGGAAATTATTACAAAATGAGGAGTAGATATTGAAGTTTTGTTTGCCTCATTTAGTACACCTCTCATGGGCACCATTAGTTGCACGAAGCACATCAAGACGGTACTCGATTTCTTGCCATGTTCGCTGTAGCATAGCCTCATCAATGGTCGCAATGGCATCAGTGATCTTTTGCTTTAGGTCAGTGATGTCCCGTATATCTGTTCGATACACGATATCTTTAACATAACCCCATAGAAAGAAGTCCAGGGGAGTGATATCTGGTGAACGAGGTGGCCAGGGAATCGGACCATCCCTTCCAATCCACCGGTCTGTGAATGTTTGATTTAGGAACTCACGAACACGCAGTCCCCAATGTGGTGGTGCACCATCTTGCTGATAAATGATGGTTGGTTGAAGGTCATCTAGTTGTGGTGCCACATATTCAGTCAAAAGGTCAAGGTAAACATTTGCAGTAATTGTTTTCTCGTGGAAGAAAAATGGACGAATGGACAAATGCAATGTTATTAAAAAACTTTGATAACCACCGAGTACATACAACAAATCTGATTAAAATATCTCATCAATTGCCTTGGTAATAATGTTTTTAAATTGTAAAGAGACTTTATGGACACCCTGTACATTAACCCCTTAACTTCCGGCCTCCTTAGCAACAAGAAGAAAATATGAGGGGGCGGGAGGGCGGGAGGTGGTGAACTAAATGACCTTCCTTCTCACCAAACCCTGCCGCTGCTCACCAAGCCTGGCCCCAACACGCAACAAGGTCACCAACAACAACAGCAACAACAACAACAACAACAACAACAACACGCTCACAACAATTACACAAACACAAGCTTATCCTACGTTCTCGGAGTTTTATATCTATCGATCTATATTTATGTATGCTTATGTATGTATTTATTTATTTTTAGCGTTATCATTATTATTATTGAGTGATTTCACAACAATAACACATACACAAGCTTATTCCACGTTCTCGGAAGTTTTATATCTATCTATCTATCTATCTATCAATCAATCTATCTATATTTATGTATGTATAAATTATGTATTTCTTTATAATTAGCGGTATCATTATTGTTATCGAGTGATTTGATTATTGGGCTACTATAGTCTATTCGCTGTAAGTAGGCGAGAAATCATCACCACTAACCTCTGTAACTCAAAAACGACTAGAGCAATCGAGCTAATATGTCTACCATTTGGGTCAGTCAAGGAATAGATGTGGACATTTACAGCCAATTTTGTCAAGCCCTTTTTGCTTTACAGAGGTTAGAGGTCATGATTTCTCACCTACTTACTGCGAATTGACTATAGTTACCAAGCCTGACCCAATAAGCACCAACATCACCATCACCACCAATAACAATTACATTAATATTTAAACAACAGTCTATATTTTGTACCTCCACGTGCTTGCCGTCTCTCATAACCTTTTGTGTGTGTGTGTGTTCGTCCTTCATAACCTAGTGTGTGTGTGTTCGTCCTTCATAACCTAGTGTGTGTGTGTGTCATAACCTAGTGTGTGTGTGTGTGTGTGTGTGTTCGTCCTTCATAACCTAGTGTGTGTGTGTGTGTGTGTGTGTGTGTGTGTGTGTGTGTGTGTGTGTGTGTGTGTTCATCCTTCATAACCTAGTGTGTGTATGTGTATGTATGTGTGTGTGTGTGTGTTACTCAGTTACTTGTTCGTCAAGGGGAATCCACGCAATGCGAGCTAAGCTCATTATTATCGCGCCTCCTTAACTGGGAATGTATTGCGTGAAATGCATGTTAAGTGTTTTATGTACTGTTGGAATGGCTGTGGATGTGTGTGTAGTCTGTATTTTAGCCAATTGGCGACATCTGGAAACGAAGGCTTAGGGTTAATCTGTACGGTACCATTCTCACTACGGTACCAGTCTCACCCGAAGGCTTAGGTTGACCAGTACGAGACCCATCTCACCTTGTAACCGATCACCAACCCCAGATGGGACGTTACAACTTCGTCCACTTCGTGTGTGCGTGTGTGTTCGTCCTTCATAACCTAGTGTGTGTGTGTGTGTGTGTTCGTCCTTCATAACCCAGTTTGTGTGTGTCATAACCTAATGTGTGTGTGTGTGTGTTCGTCCTCCATAACCTAGCAACATCAAGGTTACCGTATATAGTCGTGTATGTATGTATGTGTGAGTGTATGTGTGTGTGTCCTTATGTGTGTATGTGTTCGTCCTTCATAATCTAGTGTATTTGTGTGTATGTGTGCGTTCGTCCTTAATAACCTTGTGTGTATGTGTGTGTGTGTGTTCGTCCTTCATAATCTAGTGTATGTGTGTGTTCGTGTGTGTGTGCGTTCGTCCTTAATAACCTAGTGTGTATGTGTGTGTGTGTGTTCGTCCTTCATAACCTAGCAACATCCAGGTTACTGTATGTAGGGTTGTGTGTGTGTGTGTGTGTGTGTGTGTGTGTGTGTGTGTGTGTGTGTGCGTCCCTGTATGTAGGTATATGTGTACGGTATGTGTGTGTCCTTATATACGTATATATAAAACAGTGCACGTGATAAACTGCGTAATAAAATATAAACCCAGCCCTATAAAACACATAAATGATCATAATTGACCACTTGCGAGTTTCAGGCTAAAAGGAAGTTGGATTTTGTTTACATTGATATTTAACAGTATTACCAATTAAAATACGGTTGTAGTCAATTCATAAATACATACAACCCAATTCAACATACATTGTATCCATTATAAAATTACTTTCTTACTGTATTTCGGTTTAATATCGATGTTTACGGCACCAACTTCCTTATAGCCAGAAACTTGCAAGTGGTCAAATGCCGGGTACTTGGTTCACGTACTAAACTATATGGTACGGTAAATATCGTTCAAGGCCGTCCATCATATTATACGGTAAAATATAAGGGGTACGTAAGTAAAGTGTCCATAATAAGCTACCGGGTACCCATTTAAAGGGGAGATCTCTACTTGAGGAATTATTTTCTGGACCCCTTTCTCCCTCATGTTTAGCCCCATTGCTTTTGAGATTTTAAGATGTTCGCCCCATTAGTTTGGCGATTTTAAGAACTTTTGCCCCATTTTAAGATCTTTCGTCCCATTTAGGTGTCAATTTTTTCCTGGCGAGCGATAGCGAGCCTGTAATTTAAGAGGAACCGGCCTTTGGCCGGGAAATTTTTCTACCGAAAAATGTGCAAATTTATCTAGAAAGGGAGCCTAGGGGGTGTAATGTTAAGCTTGATGGAGGACTTGGGAACAAACTAAAAACCTCCCCTTAAAGGTATATTGGTTCATGGACTAAATATGATGATGCCGTTCAAAGCCAGCCATGCTAAACCGTAAACAATGATGGGACTCAAAGGGCTTAACCCCTTCTGTACCGGCGACGTCTGTTTCATTATATTCTATCTATATTTACACGATTTTATTCAGTTTAAAAAGGTGCTTCAAGCACGTAACAGGCTTCGAACTATCTCACTTAACCCTTTCTACTACCACATCTTTCTTAAACTACACAAACTCGTTTAAATAGTTAGCTTAGAAGTAAAAAGACGTCGCCGGTACAGAAAGGGTTAAGGAGGTATTTTTCTGGACCTTCTTATCCCTCATGTTTAGCCTCAGTAGTTTGGATATTTTAAGACTTTTCACTCCATTATGTTGACGACAAAAACACGCTTCACCCAAGGTGTCGATTTTATTGGGGGGCGAGCGATAACCAGCCCAAGACCAATAATATAGTATTGGTCTGGAGCCAGCCTGTAACTTAGAAGAAATCGGCCTTCGGCTGGGATATTATTCTATCAAAAAATGTACAAACTGATCTCGAAGGGGGATCATGAGGAATAATTTATTAAGCTTGATAGAGCTCTTGGGAGGAAACTAATAGGCTAATACTAAATAAATATATAAATACATTAGCAAATATATTCAAATAAATACAATTCTCCCTTTAATACCGCCTGAGAGTCATTACAGAGCACAGGCAGCACCAAGGCCGGGCATGGAGGAGGAACCTTGAAGTAAAGTGTAAGGTAAAATCATTGCCCACTGTGTGTGATTGATGGGGGGGGGGGGGGGGGGGGGGGGTTAAGCACACCTGAACACCAGATACCGGTACTAATAACTTTCACTCTCACAGACGTACGGTATCATAGCTTTTGTGTTGTATTTATTTTCTTTCTTGCCATTTAAGACATTGTGTTTAGTTTCTCCCTAGACTACTTTCACACTAAACACACACACACACACACACAAGCAAACTTTAAGCTAACTTTGTAAATTTTTAGGTAGAAATTGTTTCCAACCAAAAGCCAGGTTCTCCTAAAGGCGCGGTTACACATGCCCGAGTTGCCCGTAGCGGTGACAAAAGTTGCTTGGGTGGCACAAATTCGGGCATGTGTAACAGCACCTTAAGCTGCTGGCTCGCTATCGCTCGTGAACCAGAAACCACACTCTCTGTGGGCGAAGCTGTTTTTAAAATTGTATGTATGTAGGCCAATGTAAACTCGCAGGAAAACAAATCAACACCTAAATGGGGCGAGACATTTTTAAATCGCTAAGCTAATGGGGTTAAACGTCTTAAAACCGCCAAATAAATACGGGTAATAGAACCACCTCGGGTTAAATAGAGGTAAACACATATTTCACTCTCACACTCACTATAGCAATCAAAGCCATTCGCAAGTAGGCTAAACATAGGCCTTGCACATGCTTTTCTTGCTGGATATGATAAGGTATTGATAATTTGCTATGCTGGTTTTTAGAATAATTTGGTCAAAAATGATTGAACTGAAGAATGTACAAATTGATATCGAAAGGAGTGGTCATGGGTGTGTGTTATTTTTGTTTTATTTAAGCTTGATGGAGGTCTAGGGAACACACACATATAAAAATGTTATATTGGTAGTGATAAAACCCATCTAATACAAGGATAGTAAGGTATATCATGATCAGTGTAATCCCAATGATCATATAGACCTTAGTCATACCCTATTTTACACCCTCTACAATCATAATATATACCGTACCCAATTATCTTATATACCTGAGTCATACTCTATTTACACCCTTTACAAATAATTTCATTAATTTCATTGATTTCATTAATTAGGTTCATTTTTAAGTAAATTTGTGGGTTATTGATATTACGAATTATAATATTATATACCCAATGAACAAATATACCTTCACCATACTCTATTTACACCCCCTACAATTATGCCCCCAAGATATATCATGAGCAAATATACCCAGAGATCTTATATACCTCCATCATACTTTATTTACACCCCCTCTATAATTATCCCCACAACTCCCCAAGGTCAAACAGGCCTAAATTCTTCTTGTTTTTGTTTGCGGTTTGCGGTTATAATAAGGCTTTTGGCGGGGTAACCATGAGTCGGGTTTCACATGTATATTATGTCTTTATAAGGCTGCTGGAATGTTGTTGCTAAGTACTGCTGCTTTGAAGGTTGGTTATGTGTGCAAATGTGGGGAGTTCCGAGTCGCATTATCACACACGCACACACACACACACACACATACACCACATTCACCCTCTCTCTGTCTGTCGTTCTGTCTCGCCCCTTATATATATATATATAGTATATACATAATGGCGCATGAATCTACTACATCCAGATTCTGCTACATTCCATTTTAGACAATATCGCGGTGCAAGAGCCACCACAGTCGAAATCTGGCATGTTCACGTTGTTCATTATGACTCTGCGAACAACTTTGGTCTTAGTGTTTAATGTCGTGGAGGAGTGCATCCAAGGTTCCAGAGACAACAAAACGCAGCAATACTGCCTATTTATTGAGTGTAGCGGATATCCAGCAAGTTCACTTAAGTAGCCTAATTATTGGCTCTGCGAATAACTTTGTTCATGGTGTTCAATATCGTGGAGGCAGACATTTAGGAGGAGTAGTACTTCAAAGGTTCAGAAGACAACAAAACGTAGCGAAACACCTACTTAGAGAGTGTAGAGGAAATCCGGCAGATAAACTTTGTGCATTCTGGCTCTGCAAACAACTTATATATATATATATATATATATATATATATATATATATATATATATGTGTGTGTGTGTGTGTGTGTGTGAATTTAATTTAATTGAAGTTTGAATTATGTTTATTTGCTCAGACTAACAAAAAGTATGGAGCACAGCCCCTTTACATGTTACACGTACCTGTATACAATATGTCTTTGCTGAAAACAATAGCGTACGGTACGCTTAAGTACACTGGTACATCTTAAACAAACCATATTAAATGTAATAAGACTTGACTATGGATACTTTAATAACCCTTTCCATACCTCTTTTAAACCTACATTTTCACTCAGTGCATATAGACTAACAGGTTTTCTCGTTCAGACCAGCTGGTGGATACCATATCATTAGTATGCCAAACCACGAGTGTACTGTAACAGGCACACACTCTAAACAATGTGGGTATGAAGAGGGGATTTAAAGTGACAGGAGTACAAAGGAGTACAAAGGAAATCAAGCAACAACAGATCTAGTGACCCTTCTAGGCTGCTTGTCCTCCAAAACACTGAGGATCAAGTGTCCAAACAGTGGTACCACTTAGAGTGGGTAAGGGAACATTGGAAAGGGAACTACTGCCCTGGCCATATACTCTACCCATTTAAGGGGGAGGTGGTTTGTTGTTTGGGCCCCCCTTCTCCCTCGTGTTTGGCCCCATTAGTTTTGATATTCTAAGACGTTCAGCACATTAGTTTGGCGATTTTAACACCTTTCGACACACATCGTTGAGAGGGGAGAAGGGGTGTTGGAGAGAGAAGAAGCTGTTGGAGTGGCTTTGATGTGAATAAATACCGCAACAAAGAAAAAAAAGACTATCGGGTTCTCAAGTATAGACACGTAGGTGGAGAGAAAATCATTAGTACCGGTATGCCAAAACATGATTATGCTTTAACAGGCTCACTGCAGAGCAATCATCACAACCATAACAATACTCATCATTACTACCACCACCAACAACAACAATTATCACCACCATCACTAATTAACAAGCAATACTGCCATCCCCATCACTACTACCAACAACCATCACCACCACCACAAATATTACCACAACCATCACCACCAACAACAACCCTACCAAAACTACTACCACCACCACCACCAACAACAACCACCACCAGGACCGTAATCATCACCACCACCACCAACTCCTCTACCGCCAGTCCGTCGCCATACTACCGCTAATGTCACCCGCTGGCATACACATACACACACACAATCGCCCGCATACATACAAACATACATACACGCTCACACATTAATACACATATATAGTGTACAATATTTCGAAGTCTTACATACAAATGCAAAAATATATAGAATCACATGCATACATACAACATACACTCACACACACACACACACACACGCTCACATAATTATGCATACACACACATAGCCTAAAGTATCATGATGCAGCCAGATACACCGTCCAATGTACATAAAGTCACAGTCATAGTCTCACATTCACTCAAAATTATATAGGCTACACATAGTCGTACACATATATATACTGTAAGCAGTCACACACAAACATACACACACAGCCACACGTATACAGTCATTAAAACATGCACATCAAGGTATACATACTGTCCATATACACACACTTAGCTCAACAACAACACATACACAGACATTCAAAAACAAAATCTCTCTCACACACACACACACACACGAGACAGGAAGGCGTCGCGACATCCATTTTTCTAACCCCAGTAGCTGAGATTATATCCTGGAAACATTATATATAGTATTTAGTTATGTTAATTTAAGCATTTTTACAGCGATGTTAATTTAAGCATGTTTACAGCGATACCAACTAAATTTATGTTTGTATGTAACCAAGATAGTGACATAGTATTGTTATAGTTTATTATATTTGTATTTACAGCGATGCTAACTATATAATTATATATATCGGTACGTAATCAAGTAAACTAATGATAGAAGTTCGTACGTTTATTCTAAGTTATTACTAATAAAGATTGCTACTTCGAAAACACATTCTTCCCACTGGTAACTCGAACCGACGATCTTTAGTTTACTGTATTTATTTATATATTTGTTTAGAGTGATACCATTATACCAAACTATATTTTTGTATGCAACCAAGTAATATAATAGCAGGTGTAGGCCTATATTTGAAGATAATATTATTCAGGATGTTACTTAAAAAAACATGTTCCCCACTAATGACTCGAACCCGTGCTCCTGGAAAAGCTACCGCCCAACTGCCTGGGGCCTTTATCCACTCGGCCACGGTGCTCGTTGGCATTCGTATGTGTATTAAGGTCGGTGGAGAGGTGCTGACGTTAACCCTTTCAGTATTAAAGCCCTCTTCAACAAAATGCATGTTATTTCAAGCGCAATACATGTTATCCTCCCGCCCCCTCAGTTTTCATATCATACCCATCTTGCAACACAATCAGACCCCTACTCTGGTGCAACTCTCCAACTCAAGAGTGAGACGATACTCCAAATGGAACTCTCTCCCTGAGTCCATCTTTCCACTTTCCCTCATCCTATGCCTTAAATTGCTTCAAACTCCGTGTGTCCAGACAGTTTGGCTCGAACATTCCTTGATTTGGGCTGTCACTCTTTCAACTCTGGGGGAGGCACTCGTCACAGGCAGTTTTGCCTTTTGCCTCCCTCATCCACATAGTAAAAAAAAAACCCCTCCCTCCCATAGACGAAATTACCATTCCTTCTGCCACATGCACTTTATGTCATGCCCCCCCTCCAATACACTTAATTTCTGCAACCATTAAATAAATCACCATATAACCGATAATCCTCCCTCCTATTCCTTATTTCACATACATCACAAACCCCAAGTTAACCACACAATACCTCTCCCTTTGTCCATTTGACCTTTCATCCCAATACATGCCACCCCATCTCTCGTATCTATAAACTTCACCTGGGCTCTTTCTATCCCAAATACTGCACACCTTTTTCTATAGATATTCTGTAGTGAGATAAATCAATGTCTTTGGACACCATTTTGGTACCGAAAGTATGAGCTAAACTACGGAGTGATATTTTAAGTATTATGTATTTTTCTATTATTTTTGTATTATTGTTATTATTATTATTATTATTATTATTATTAGTAGTAGTAGTAGTAGTAGTATTTTATATATTTAGTTAATTAATGCTGTTTAGTATAATTTAGATCCAAATTAGACTACAGGTATTATGTTAAAGCTTAGTAGTAGTATATTATATATTTAGTTTATTAATTTTGTGTTTAGTATAATTTAGATCCAAAATAGACTATGTTTAAGCTACACATACATTTTTCTCAACCACAAACCACAATAAATCTAACTGTTCTTCTAAGTACAACCGAGTCGCGTCTGGCTCACCACAAGGACAATTTTCCCATCATACATTTACATTTCCGGCCACAATACCGGTAAATTACAGGAAGTTGTTTACGACAATTTACAATAAGTGGAGGGAGGGAGGCTTTGAAGGGAGGGTGACATTGTATGATAGCTTGAATGTCTGTTATTTGTTAGTTACGGTATTCTTTTGCTTCCGTTTGTATGTTTATCTGTTAAACAAAATATCTAAAAACAAATATGAACCAATGTTCACGAAAATATGTGGCCTGATAGGATATGCGCCAAGGAAGAACAGATTACACTTAGGTGATCGATAGAGCGCATACCTCCACCAGTGTAGACGGAGTTCTCCTCTAGTGTAAGTACAGTATACATATTGTTATTTAATATTTGTAAAAATATATACTTCGTATATATACTGTATATGAACTCGTGTGTGTGTGTGTGTGTGTGAGAGTGTGAGTGTGTGTGTGTGTGTGTGTGTGTGTGTGTGTATGTGAGTGTGAGTGTGTGTATGGCTGTGGGTATGTGTTGAAATGCTCGTAGGTTGCGGAACATTGTATTGTATTGTCCTCATCTCCATTATTTAGCTACGGTATTACACAACTGTAAACTAGACTTTAACTTTGTATATTTAATAAAGATATCTCAAAAGAAGGGACTCTAGATTTAGGATTGGGTTGGAGTAGTCTCTGACTCTCTGGTTTGACAGCCTGACTGGAAGAGGTAGTGATTGACCTCTGCCCTTCAACCCTTCAGAGAGGTCAGGTTTAGGGCAGACGGTATGCTGAGAAATTCATAGCCTAGCCCATGTACCAAACGAGCACTGCGTCTTTACAGTGTCAACTATTATGGGTTTAAAAAGGGGTTTGGGAAAAGGTATACATCATCATTAGGTATATCGATTGTGATACACCTTCCTTTCCTTATTACTAACAATGTAACCTTATAAGGGTACCATATATTGAACAGAGAAACACACATTGTCGTTAATACTTGAATGGAGAAATTGTACCCACATGGCGGAAAAAACGTTGAATTGTGATAACAGGTCAGTTTAGACTCCCTCTGGAGTCCTCTTCTGGAATCTGGAACCCTCCTTCATCTGAAGAGGACTCCAGTGAGAGACGAAACTAAATAAGAAAAGAAAAGAAAAGAAACACCACTTGACAAGGAGCACTCTATTGACTTTTCGCATATAGCTTCGTTAAGTTAGAGATATGCCTAAACTACCTAAACGGCTCAATTAAGGGGATTTTTTTTTTTTTTTTTTTTGGGGGGGGGACCCCTTTTCATCATGTTTAGCACAATTAGTTTGGCGATTTTAAGACCTTGTGTGCCATTTAGTTTTTGTTACGTTTTTTTGCGAGCGATAGCGAGCCTGTCATTTTGGAGAAAGCTACGAAAAAAAAAAATCTCGAAGGGAGATCTTGAGGATTTTGTTATTAAAGCTTGATGGAGGCCTAAGGAAGTCAGGAAACTAATATAATGATATATATATATATATATATATATATATATATATATATATATATATATATATACCGGTATATATACAAATAAATACACCTACCCCCTTAAAATGACTGAGACACCAACTTATAACTCAACTAGCTTAATAATATGTGTAATGGGGCCATAGGGTATGAATTACGTACAGCTGCCCACATAAATTATTTTCCTCGTCGTGATCTTATGTATGAAAGTCAAATTAGTACCGGTACCCTATGAATGAAATGCAAGCGAGGTGTCTTTTAATTATCAGTTGACTAGTCTGATAAGTTTAACCCCCTCTGTACTGGTGACGTCTTTTTTTATTGAATTTCAGCCACATTTAGACGATTCTAGGAAACTTAGGAAGGATATATAATAAGTCTAATAATAAAAGGATTAATTGAGGTAGTCTGTAGCCTTTTAATTGGTAGACGTCCTTCCTACGCTGGGTAACATCGTCTAATAATAGCCATAATGCTGAACGAGTTAACCACTGCATAAGAAACTACACTCGGAATTAAAGCATGTGCACTATATTCCCATGTACAAGATCACGAAGAGGAACAGAACTTAGACTATGTGGGCAACTGTACTTTAGAAATTTCAGGGTGTCAAACGAAAGCTGAGTCTATTATTTGTATTCTTTATTATTGTATATATAAAGATAACATTATGGTATACGTCAAATTAGGTAATTGGAAGGGACAGAATGGCCAACACATTGCTATTAAATTTCATATTAATTTTCTTGGAATATATTACTTCTCATAATCATTCAAGTCTTCAAACAAAATTGCTCCAGTTTTATACCTAAAATTAAAATGTAACCTTGGTGGAGCAGGAGTTGTAGTTACATATAGGCCTATGGGGTGAATGCCTGGATGGGCTTAAGGATTACGTATAGGCTAAGTGAGGGTGGATTAACCCTTTCTGTACCGGCGACGTCTTTTTAAGTTTATTCTAGCTACTATTAGACGATTTTATTCAGCTTAAAAAGGGCTTCCAACCATTAACAAGCTTCGAACTATCTCCCTTAACCTTCTTTTTTGATACTACCACATATCCTTAAACTGCACAGAATCGTCTAATTATAGCTATAATTAAATTGAGAAGACGTCGTCGGTAGAAAAGGGGTTAAATATTTAGCGTAGGGGTGAATGAACGTCTTAGACTTGGGGTCGAAATTACGTATCCATGGGGCAGGATTAATAATAATATCATATATGAGAGAAAAGGGGCTTATAATAACGTATAAGAGAGAAAAGCGGCATAGAATATCGTATAGGAGAACAACGGGGCATAAAATATCATATAGGAGAGAAAGGGGGAAATTTTTTCAACCGAAAAATGTACAAATCTATTTTCAAAAGGGGTCTATGGGTGTTTTTTTAAAACCATGATGGAGGTCTAGCGAGGAAACTAAAAAATAAATGAATAATTAACTATATAGCCTAATAACAAGCAGTACCCCCTTAAAATAACGTAGGTAAGAATCGGAAAACAGAAATACGTTTATAGAGAAGGGGGCATACTATAACGAATAGGGTAGTGGGGGTGGGGGGAGGGGTAGGGGTGGGAATTACGTGTATCGGGAGAAAGGAAGGGGGGGGGGGGTAGTCGAGGTTGGCGCCAGTGTGTCGGGGATGGCGCTCAGGAAGGGAGGGGGGGGGGGAGGAGGAAGGGGACTGGCGCCACACCCTATACTGGCACACCTGTCCTGCCGCTCGCTCTCTCTCTCTCTCTCTCTCTCTCTCTCTCTCTCATTTTTACTTTACTTGGGGTAGGCTACTGATATCCCCATTGGAATTAAGACCGGACCACCTTGTTTGGCTAGTAAGTTCTGTGTCTCCATGTACGGTAATGTCCCTTTCTCTGCCATAACGGTTTCTGTGTGTGTGTATGTGTGTGTATGTGTGTGTGCGTGTGTGTGTGTGTGTCTATAACCCGTCCGGTGAGACTTATTTCCTGTCACACACACACACGCGCACACACACACATGTATGTATGTATATATATGCGTATTTATGTGTGTACGTATGCGTATATATATATGAGTAAAATAAATGTGTACTGTATATGCACTGTAAATCACTTACTCTCATGGTTAATTTATGATAATTTGTATTTTGCACTAGCATAATTATTGTATTAATTTCTTGTTTTAATGTAAAGTATATTATACTCACCCATTGTAAACTGAGCTTACCATTTTCATATCTGTACATCTCATGTTCATCCACTAATTGTAAAATGTGTATTTTCAGCTCATGAGGCTGCCATTCTTTAATAAACCGTTTATTATTATTATTATTATTATTACAGTCTTCTCCCTCTCACAGCTCTCACTCAGCAACACATTCAATCTCACTCTCATTCTGACCACCTGCCTAACACTCTTGCTCTCTCTCTCTCTCTTATATATATATATATATATATATATATATATATATATATATATATATATATATATATATATATATATATATTCACATACACACAGACACATACTATAATGTAGTCAATAAAACTAGCCTTTACTTCACACGCAGGCACTAATGCACAAATACATACACACACAGTCAGTCTCTCTTACATACACACGCAAACCACTTCTTTCTCACTCACACACTGTCACACACACATTGTCTGTCTGTTTGTCTTTTTTTTTTTTTTTTCTGTGATTGAGGGAGGCAAAAGGCATTACTGCCTATAGCGAGTGCCTCCCCCATAGTTGAAAGAGTGACAGGGCCAAAATCAAGGGACGTTCGAGCCAAAATGCCTGGACACACGGAGTTTGAAGCAATTTAGGTCATAGGAAGAGGGAAAGACTGATTCTGGGAGAGAGTTCCAGAGCTCAGCTGTTGAGTAGAAGAAAGTTTGAGAGTAACGTTTCACTCTTGGGTTGGAGAGTTGCACAGAGTAGGGGTGGGATTGAGTTGCAAGACGGGTACCACGTGCCCTACGTAAAGGAGGTGGTATGCACTGGGATAGCTCTGAGGAACACTGATTATTATAGTAGCGATAGAATAGCGAGAGAGATGCAACATTGCGGCGGAGAGAGAGAGACTGCAGAGTGTTGGTGAGTGGACGGGAGTTAATGATACGAAAGGCCTTCCTTTCAACTTTGTCTAGGAGAGCGGTGTGAGAGGAACCTCCCCAGACATGTGAACATATACTCAATACAAGGGCGCACTATGCCCCTGTACAGAGCAAGAAGCTGTGCAGGGGAAAAGAACCCCCTAAGGCGGTTGAGTCTGTGTGTCTCTCTCACATACACACAGTGAACATACTTGTCAGTAAGTTTCTCTCTTACACACACACACACACACACACTCAGTCTCTCTCACATACACACGCAGTCTCTCTCTCTCTCTCTCTCTATCACACACACACACACTCTCTCTCTCTCACTAAGATGATGGACTAGAGGGCAATGACCAAATATATCAAGGCATCTAAATCAGCGAGCAATAAATTAACACACATAGCAACTATTTTCTCCTGACGGATGGTGATAAGCGCCTAATCATTCAATAACTTACTATTAAGGGGAGATTTTTAGTGTGTTTCCTAAACTTCCATCAAACTTGAATTTACACCCCCTTGAGTCCCTTTCAAGATAAATTTGTAAATTTTTCGGTAGAAAAATTTCCCGGCCGAAGGCCGGTTCCTCTTAAATTACAGGCTCGCTTTCGCTCGCCAGGATAAAATCGACACCTGAATGGCACGAAAGGTCTTAATATAGGGTAAAAGTTCTTAAAATCGCTAAACTAATGGGGCGAACGTTTTATAATATCAAAAACAATGGGGCTAAACATGAGGGTGAAAGGGGTCAAGAAAAAAATCCCTCAAGTGGAGATCTCCCCTTAATATCGCGTACCGTAACTACCACACGATAATTGTAGCTGTATATATCAGACTTCTAGATTACGACTGCCTAGTACCGGTAGCTTATAACAGTTTGCCGTATCAACCAGTACAAAATACGTCTAAGAGCCAGACAAATACAGGTATTCCCAAAAATAGGAATAAAAACAATCATATATAGATAGCCCCAAAATAGTAAAAAGAAAATCGGCCCATTTTTACTTATTATATATTATATTTTGTTTATGGCGAGCGACAATGAATCTACAATTTAAAAGAAACCGACAGTTGGCCACGACGTTTTTCAACCGGAAAATGTTCAAATTCACCTTGAAGTCTGAGGTATAATATTTGTTATTATGAAGTACCGGTAATTATAGTGTCTAAAAAGCAACATAAGACTGGTAACCATTCGATATATATATTCCGCAACTGGTTCTAAATACTAGCCCAATTATTTACCCCTTGAAGATTACGACGTGTTTTGAAAGTATATTTTTCTGGCTATCATAGACGATTTTGTATATCAGAGACTGGACACACAAATATCCCAAACAAAGAAACAACAACAACAACAACAATCATAATAATAACAATAATAACAAAAACGATAGGCTAATTGACCCCCTCCAAGTTTGTGAAAGTATAAACACCATGACGAACCAATAATATACCTGAAGACATAACCACTACAACACAGCAATAATAGTCTAGGCCCTCTAATAATTATATACCGGTATATATACTGTATATATATATATATATATATATTATAGATAGACAGGTGACAGTCAGACAGCCAGAAAGACAGATAGATATAGATATATGAGTACAAATACCGTACCATGGGATAATTAGGGTTACCCCATATGGCGGTAACTAAAATATCTGGACCTTGGATAAAATATTTGTTTATATAACTAACCCCCCTCCAAGTCTGAGTAAGCGTAAACACAAAGGATAACGAATATATGCTTGAGGACAAAGACTATTTATATTTTTAGTCTGGCGTCACACTAGTTGCCTACCTCCCCTCATTCCCCTTCCCTCGCTAATCATCCTTTTCTTCCTCAAGCCCCCCCCTCCCCCCCGCTCCTTTCTTCCTTCCTCCCCCTCATCCCCCCCACCCTAGGTCCTTTCTTCCCCTCATCCCCCCCACCCTAGGTCCTTTCTTCCCCTCATCCCCCCCCCCCCCTCCCCCTTCCCTGATCCTCTCTTCATTACACCTCCCCCCCATCCTAGTTCCTTTCTTCCTTTCTTCCCCTCATCCCCCCCTCCCCCTTCCCTGATCCTTTCTTCCCCCCTCCCCACCCACTCTAGGTCTTTTCTCCCTTCCTCCACCTCATCTCCCCACCCTAGGTCCTTTCTCCCTTCCTCATCCTCATCCCCTCCTCCTTTATCCCCTTTCTTCCTTTCAATGTTTCCCCACAGCTCCCCTTACCCTGATCCTCCTTTCCTTCCCCCCCCCCCCCCCCCCTTCCCCCCCCCCCCCTGTTTCCATCACCCCATTCTTCCGCTCACGTGAACTGGTAAACATATAGTCAACTTGGATTAACCCCTTCTGTGCCGGCAACGTCTTTTTAACTATATTTTGGCTACTATTAGACTATTTTATTCAGTTTAAAAAGGGTCTCCAGCAATTACCAAGCTTCGAACTCTCTTACTTAATCCTTTCTACTACTACAGATCCTTCTTAAACTGCACTAAATCTTCTAAATAGAGCTAGCCTACAAAACAATAAATACAAAAAAACCGTCACCGGTACAGAAGGGGTTAATATAGATATTTACGGCTCCAACTTCCTACTAGGTCGAAAGTGGCCAATTCAGAAGCTGCTAGATCAAAATTGCTGAACAAAATTGCCGGGAAGAGTGCCCATGTGAATCCGTGTGTTTAGCCGGTACCGGTATCACACGAGCGATTTTTCCATCAATTTGTACGGGCAATTGTTGTCTGGCAGCTTCAAAATTCAAGTTCCAGACGAATTAAACTAGCTAACATAATCTACCTTCGATCTAGTTTCCGATTCCAATGCAAAAAAGCCTCAAAATACTACGAGAACAAATTTGCCCATCGAAAATTGCCGGACAATGTGATCGTGTGAATCTGTGTGTTTTACTCTCACCGCCAAGACGAGGGGCCTAGATTCATCGCCGGAGACTAGGCCTATGCGGGGCAGTAAAAAACATACATACGACATATTTCATCCCTAGAGGCAAACAACATGGCCCTATCTCGATTTATTACTTTCCCTTGTCGACTATGTAAACACACACACACACACACACACACACACAGCTGTACAGTATAATAGGTACCGGTACTGTACATTGCGGTAACAGTATAAGTAACGGGGATTCGAATGACGTAATTTACTGAAGGATAGTGGAAAATTTAAAGATGTACTGGTAATGAAACAAGAAATCGATATCAGCTCTACTATATATATATATATATATATATATATATATATATATATATATATATATATATATAGAGAGAGAGAGAGAGAGAGAGAGAGAGAGAGAGAGAGAGAGAGAGATAGGAAATACCACTGTCCCTGGTATCATCAAAGCCAGACACCATCACACACTTATACAAACAATAGTACACATACACACACACACACACACACTCACAAAAGCACCCTCATACTTACATAAACAATAGTACACACACACATATAATAAACCAATTATTATTACTATGACTATTATCATGATGATGATGTTTAGTATTATTATCCCCCCCCAAAAAAAAAACACACACACACGGACCCTGGTAACAAACACTCACTTACACACGAGAGTTCTACCAAAACACACACAACAATATGTACATACGTGCACACAAAAGGACCATCATAACACACACACAGACACACGCATTGGAGGACCCTGGTAACACACACACACGAACAAGAGAGCATAGACAACACACAGGCACAAGAGGATATTAACAAAACAAACACACACAAGATAACCCAGGCAACACACACAACCAACAATTATTAATTTCTTAATATTTCATAATTATTATAATGTTTATTATTATACACTTGTGAGGACATTAACTGCACACACACACAACCTACACACAAACTAGTAGTAAATATACACATACATGCACATAACCTACACACACACACACATGTCTACACCCAATCTTTCGGGACTTCGGTGAGACTTTTTCTATTGCACTAGACATATCGAAAGCCTTCGATAGAGTCTGGCATAAATCTTTAATTTCTAAACTACCCTCCTTCGGTTTCTATCCCTCCATCTGTGCCTTTGTCTCTAATTTCCTTTCCGGCCGTTCCATAGCCGCGGTTGTGGACGGCCATTGTTCACTTCCTCACCCTATAAACTCCGGTGTTCCTCAGGGCTCTGTCCTATCTCCTATTCTCTTTCTAATTTTTATAAATGATCTCCTTAACTGTACCTTAATTCCCATCCATTCATACGCAGACGACTCAACCTTACACTACTCCATTAGTTTTTCAGAACGCCCCAGCCAGCAATCCCTCAACGACAAACGTAATGAAGCCATAGAACTCTTAAATTCTGATCTAAATACCATTTCCAATTGGGGCAGAGAAAACCTTGTTAACTTTAATGCTTCCAAAACCCAATTTCTCCATCTATCTACCCGTCAGGATCTCCCAGCGGACTATCCCTTATTCTTCAACAATACAAATTCTTCATCTTCTCTCAATATTCTTGGTGTCTCTTTTTCTTCTGCTCTCATTTGGAAGGACCATATTACCAGTCTTGCTAAGGCAGCCTCCCAGAAGCTGGGTGTGCTCAACCGCCTTAGGGGGTTCTTTTCCCCTGCACAGCTTCTTGCTCTGTACAGGGGCATAGTGCGCCCTTGTATTGAGTATTGTTCACATGTGTGAGGAGGTTCCTCTCACACCGCTCTCCTAGACAAAGTTGAAAGGAAGGCCTTTCGTATCATTAACTCCCGTCCACTCACCAACTCTCTGCAATCTCTCTCTCTCCGCCGCAATGTTGCATCTCTCTCGCTATTCTATCGCTACTATAATAATCAGTGTTCCTCAGAGCTATCCCAGTGCATACCACCTCCTTTACGTAGGGCACGTGGTACCCGTCTTGCAACTCAATCCCACCCCTACTCTGTGCAACTCTCCAACCCAAGAGTGAAACGTTACTCTCAAACTTTCTTCTACTCAACAGCTGAGCTCTGGAACTCTCTCCCAGAATCAGTCTTTCCCTCTTCCTATGACGTAAATTGCTTCAAACTCCGTGTGTCCAGGCATGTTGGCTCGAACGTCCCTTGATTTTGGCCCTGTCACTCTTTCAACTATGGGGGAGGCACTCGCTATAGGCAGTTATGCCTTTTGCCTCCCTCAATCACATAGAAAAGAAAAAAAAATCTACACACACATACTCGTCCTCAACCCTCGCTTATCCGCTTTTTATTTACATTATTGTGTTTTTCTTGGGGAGCTATTATTTTTTTAGCCCTGCACATTCTCAAGCTCCTATTATAATTTTGTTATCACTGTAACTGTATGCTTTTAAAGTACTTGTACTCATGCTTTGCTTACAGAGAGAGAGAGAGAGAGAGAGAGAGAGAGAGAATAATTTAGTCAGTGGAACTAGAATAAGCTGCAATTAATTATATCAGTTTTAAACGTCTATCACAATTTAACCTCATTACACATTAGCTTAAACATGCTGCACTCTCGTGGGTTAAAATATTTGTGTTGTTACTATTAATAATACTATATTGCTCTACTATTATGATAACTAGTCATGGTCGTAATAGTTATATACATTAATAACACGGCTCTACTACTACCGTACTACTACAACTACTACTACTACTACAACTATTATTACTACTAATACTACTAATAATAATAATTGTCAAATATCCTCTTGACTACGAAATGTTCTTGAGCTAAATATAGTCTGACAATAGCAGCACACACACAGTATGGTTACTGTCAGAGGGATAGCAACACGCCCTCTTTATATATTTCTTACACCCAATAAATACTCTCTCTCTCTCTCTCTCTCTTATTTATATATATATATATATATATATATATATATATATATATATATATATATATATATATATATATATATATATATATATATATATACGGTATATACAGTATATATATAAATATATATATAGATACAATATATATATATATATATATATATATATATATATATATATATATATATATATATATATATATATATATATAGTATATATATGTATTTATGTATGTAAGTATGTGTGTGTGTGTGAGTGGAATAGGCTACCTAGTGCAATAGTAGGATCAAGAACGATAGAGAACTTCCAGATATAGGCCTAATTAGATGGACATTTGGACGAGATGGGTTGGGTGTGAGAGGGATCTGCTTGCATGGGTCAATCGGTTTGCTGCAGATTCCAATTGTCTTATATTCTTATGTTCATATCTCATGTTTCCATTAAATATCTAGAAATCAGTTACTAAGGGGTTGAATTTCCGCAAAGTAAAAACATAATAGATTGCGTTGCAATCCGTTTCTTCCCTTTTCCTTTATTTGGTGTTTTGCTACTATAAGAGTTATATACTGACCACTTTGCTGGGATCGTGAGGTCTAATGTGGTCAATGTCACCCTTTCAACTCTGGGGGAGGCACTTGTTACATGCAGTTTTGCCTTTTGTCTCCCTCATCCACATAGAAAAAATATGTATCAATGTAGCATGGTATTATCTCCTTACATCTGAGGTGAAGCCATTGATTTCGAGGGCTGATGATTGATTGGTGCTTCTGAATGCTTGTGTGCTTGCTTTCTGTGGGCGAACTGTTATGTGTTCTTTTCCTGTCACCCATTTTTCCTTTCTCGAGTCTTTTGTTGATCCTCCCTACCCCTTGTGGGAGTAAGGGCTGGCTACTGACAACTGGTTTCTTATCTCCTTGGTTATTATATCTTCAGTATGTCATCGAACAAGCATTACACAAAATCACAAAGCCAAATATCTAGCTCAAGGTTAAGGGAGCAGTGGTTATTTGTTTTTGGTATATTCATTTATTTATTTATTTATCTTTTAGTTTCCTTGCTAGACCTTCATCAAGCTTAAAACAACGCCCTCTAGCGAATTTTGTACATTTTTCGGTAGCAGTTGCTCTTAAAATTACAAACTCACTATTGCTCGCCAGGAAAAAATCGACACCTAAATGGCACGAAACTGACGAAAGGCTTTGAAATTGACGATGAAATGGGGCGAAAGGTGTTAAAATCGCCAAACTACGATATACGACCCATCTCCCCTTAAGTGTTATCGAAAATGAACGAGGGCAATATAACTGAGGGCGAACTTAATTGTGAACGAGACAACGTTATGGCGGCGAGTGTCAAGGATGTGTGTGTGTTCCGACATTTGTGCGCGCGCGCGTGTGTCTGTGTGTGTGTGCGCATACCGGTTTTTGCATAAGTCTGTGGGATATTCAGTCGACTCGCTCGTATAGTTCATTAGTTTTATAGTTCTACTTCTACTGTTATTTATATGTGGCGTCTATACTATGTAATGCATTGTAGATTTTCCTAGCTAGTCAATTTCCTAGTATTTCATTGTTGTTTATTGATTATCCGTCTCTAGTTTGAATCCGGCTAGATCCAGCCCGCATAGAACACGAAGGCTTTAGGTAGGACTTCATCTGCATGCGTTCGCTGCATATCAACTGTATTTTCACATATAAAACAATATTACGAGTACTTTAGTGTCTATATTTTAGCTAGTATTTTATTCTAATTTGTTATATACATGGCAAAAATATAAAATTGCAGTAAATCAAAGACTATGTGATAAAATTGGTATATCTTCTGGACATGGCTGGGATTCGAACCCAAGCCAGCCATGGTGTCTCAGCATGGCGACCCCCTCATTGCTATTATATTGGGCAACTTATATCAGCGCCTCTATATCAGCTATTACATGTTTGAACTCTTTGTTGTAGGCACCAAACGTTAGAAGGAAAAGTGTGTGGTGGCCATATTAACGCTGTCTATACCGGTCTTTGAAGACATGCTAGGCGGCTTGTCTGAGTATGCGGGCTTAGTAAATGATAAAAGCCATATATTCAACACCTTAGCATCTTTAATATAAACGATCGTATTTGTAATATATATAAAAACACGACAAAAATATTAAGAGGCGATACTTCAAAGGTATGCATGCAAGTAAAACACACTGTCAGCGAGTGAGATTCGAACCCAGGCTAGCCGGAGTCCGCCCAGCCCGAGCCAATCTAGGGAGCGATACATATATGTAACTTAACGCTTAATTACCGGATATAGGTGCAAAATATATGTACCAAAATTTACCTATGATATTCTTACGACCTTTGCGACTAAAAATGTGGAACGCTTCACGATTTTGCGTGTCATCCTTGCGCAGGGGCCATGCTAATCTTCTCTGTATCGTTCCAATTTTAGTATATGTACTGCCGAAGCAAGTACAAAGTTGAGGGCGGTGGCGTTCAGAGTGGTGTTACCGATTAGGCGTTTCGGTGAGGTGCTAATGCGGATCGAAAGTCCTGAAAATGTAAGCATAGCAGTACTAGGATTCAAGACATACAACAGTCCTGTATTCTTCAGACAAACGGCTCCTAACTACCCAGTCCCAGCTCAAATAACTAAAGAAAATAGGCCCGTGGATTATTATCAAAGAAATCAAGATCAATATCATTACATGGACTTTAAAAAAAAAAAAAAAAAAGTGGTTCCAGTCCCCGCATATGAAAGTGAGAGGGATGTTAGTGATAACAATAATAGATAATTTACAAAATACTACCGAAATTACGTAAAATAAACCATAAGCACTATTATGGCTCCACCTTCCAATGGGACAAAAGTCAGAACACACGAATGGAGAGAGCCTGAGCAGCGAATATAGCCTATAGAATAGTCAACAGCTAACTTACAACAAAACTACTGCCAAACATGACGATAGAATTAAATTTCACGACCAACTTCCCCCCCCCCCATATCTCTCAGTCAGGGTTACCAAATCAAGTCCGCTACATAGTAAATGAATGCCGAAAATCGCTAGAATAATGGCACAATCTCTACAATATCTCTCTAAAATGGCTAAAATCTACAGTATATCGCTAGAATAATGGCACAATCTCTACAATATCTCTCTAAAATGGCTAAAAGCTACTGAATATCGCTAGAATAATGGCACAATCTCTACAATATCTCTCTAAAATGGCTAAAATCTACAGTATATCGCTAGAATAATGGCACAATCTCTACAATATCTCTCTAAAATGGCTAAAATCTACAGTATATCGCTAGAATAATGGCACAATCTCTACAATATCTCTCTAAAATGGCTAAAATCTACAGTATATCGCTAGAATAATGGCACAATCTCTACAATATCTCTTAAATGGCTCAAATCTGCTGAATATCGCTAGGATAATGGCACAATCTCTACAATATCTCTCTAAAATGGCTAAAATCTACAGTATATCGCTAGAATAATGGCACAATCTCTACAATATCTCTCTAAAATGGCTAAAATCTACAGTATATCGCTAGAATAATGGCACAATCTCTACAATATCTCTCTAAAATGGCTAAAATCTACAGTATATCGCTAGAATAATGGCACAATCTCTACAATATCTCTCTAAAATGGCTAAAAGCTACTGAATATCGCTAGAATAATGGCACAATCTCTACACTATCTTTCTAAAATGCCTACAATCTACAGAATATCGATAGAAATCATGTCGCTAAATGTAAACATTTGCTTCTAGATCGAAGTAAATACTCCTAGATCTAGCGGGAAAGTAGCTAATTTGGTAACACTGTGAATCTCTCTGTGAACAAGGTCGTACCGTGGGAAGAGTCGGCACATCAAAGGCGGTGCTAGAGACGGCGAGACCCTATAGTAACAAGCGTTGTAAAGCACCCAAGGCCTCCGTTGAACGCTGTCAATCACCCAGCTCCTCCAAAACCTGCTCATGCATAAATAGGCTACACCCAAACAATACACATTATAATCACTCACTTATTCTCTCTCTCTCTCTCTCCCATTTTAATTAGTAAACGCACACTCACTCAATATTTCGCTCTATCTTTCTCTCTCTTTGAAACAATACACGATATTATAATTATACTTAGTAGACAGAATGGATAAAAAACACCATCTGAGGAAGAACACTATTGACAACGTTTCACAGATAGCTTCATCAGACCTGATGAAGCTATCTGCGAAACGTTGTCAATAAAGTGCTCCTCCTCAGATGGTGTTTTTTATCCATTACCGGTATATACTAATTTTAATTAGTAAACGGCCACTCACTCAATATTTTTTTTTCTCTCTCTCTCACTCACACACGGAAATGTCATCAGCTAGTGTAGCCTAGCTGGGTGTAGAACAATAAACCTTAACAATCTGATCTCGCTGTGCCTACAGGCTAATTTTACACTATTTATTAGCCAAGCAAGGTGAAAGAACTGCCCCCCCCCCCCCCCCCCCACACACACACACACACACACACACACACACACACTAAACCAAGACCACACAAGGACCTGGAGGTTTGACGGGAGGATATTAGGGTGGCATTAAGATTTATTTTATTTTTTTCTGGACCCCCTTTTCTCTCGAGTTTAGCCCCATTAGTTTGGCTATTTCCTGTTGTGCCTTTTAGATGTCAATTTGTTTTTCTAGCGAGTGATAGCGAACCTGTAATTTAGGAGGAACCGGCCTTCGGCCGAAACAAATTTCTACCGAAAAATATACCATTTTACCTCGTAGGTACTTTTTACTTTCCTTATTTCTGAAGAGTGTAGAGACGGGAGAAGGCGTGTTGGAGAGAGAGATGAAGCTGTTGGGAGTGGCTTTGTTAGTCAGCCAGCAAGTCGTTAATAGTCTGTTTCACTTCATCTGACGATAAAGTGAATCCCTTACCATTGAATTACACGGTACTTAATGGAAAGATATGCAACTACTATGTCTCTGCATCATATTAAGACCAAGTTTATATATTCAGCACCATATTCCACTACCAAATCTTTCAAATAACTAAGAAATCTTGATGGGAACTTTGCAATTTACCGTCAGTTGAAAATAAACAGAGTAGAGTCAATCAGCCACACCATCCACTGTTAGCAGAAACACAAAAACTCTGGAAAAAACAACACCGGTTAAAATTTCTTCAGCACCCCAACGGAGAGGTGTTTGGTTTTTTGGACACTCCCATCTCCCTCGTGTTTAGCCCCATTAGTTTTGAGATTTTAAGACGTTCGGCCCATTAGTTTGACGATTTTAACACCTTTCGCCCCATTTCCTTTTCAATTTTGAGCCCTTTCGTGCCATTTAGGTGTCGAATTTTCCATGGCGAGCGTCAACGAGCCTGTATTTTTAAGAGGAACCGGCCTTTGGCCGGAACAAATTTCTACCGAAAAATGTACAAATTTATCTTGAAAGGGGGGACTAGGGTGTTTGTTTTAAGCTTGATGGAGGTCTAACGAGGACACTAAAAATAAAAATAAATAATTAATACATAAATAGCCCCCCAAAAAGCACTATACCTCCTTAAAGGTAACCACTATTGGTGGAAATAAACTTATTATTATTATCTTATGTTCTTAAAGTGAGGCTTCATACAGTCGATCACCACCCCCACAACAGCGACTTTAATGACTTGTTTGTGTGGTTGGCAGAAATGGAGCGACTTTACCTTGATATTTAATTCAGGCGTGACGAGAGCTTGGAGAGTTAGCGCGCGCGCGCGCGCGCACACACACACACACACACACACACACACACACAGGCGCCACAATAAAGTTGGTGCAAGGCACACCATTGGCACCTCATTGTGGTAGTTGTGGGCTGGCTTATTAATGGTTCTCTCTCTCTCTCTCTCTAATATATATATATATATATATATATATATATATATATATATATATATATACCGGTATATATATATGCTCCTAAATTACAGGCTTGCTATCGATCGCCAGGAAAAAATCGACACCTAAATGGCACTAAAGGTCATAACATTGACTGAAATGGGTCAACATTTCTTAACATCGCCAAACTAATGAGGCTATGCATTAGGAAGAGGGGGAGAACCAGGAAAAGCAACCATCGCCCCTTAAACAACACACACACACACACACACACACACACACACACACACACACACACACACACACACCGTAAACAAAAGCTATAGTGTACGGTACGTCAGCAAACTAGGACTATAAATCACACACACTGTTATTATGGTGATATTCATAATTATCCTGTAGTGTTCAATATACTACCGTGTCACTAGCTATTATGTATCTATTTATTCAGTTATAATTTTATGTATTTATTTATGTATCATTAATATATTATGATTATGATTACTAGGCTGCTGCTACTACTACTACTACTACTACTACTACTACTACTACTACTACTACTACCGTAATATTATCAGGCACTGACATTCGTTCAAATGTTACTGATATCAATTTGTAATATTTCCCATTGAGTAGCGGTGCTGATATCGATAATGAGGCTAGGCTATCACATAAAGCTTAGATTATTAAGAGATACCGGTAATACTGATTGGAGATAAAATTATCATATTAGAGACATGGTAAGCAAAGATAACAAATATTAAGATACGGTACAGTCAGTCTCAAAAGATTGTGGACTACAAAAGTTTCTTCATGCAAATATATCCATCGAATTATACCGTATGTTTAGACGTAATTCTGTATGCATTAAGACTGTCTGAATAAGACACCAGTATAGGATGCCGGTATATATATATATATATATAATATTATAGAGAGAGAGAGAAAGAGGGGGGGGGGGGGTTGAGTCGATGGGCTTTCCCAGGTTAGTTTTATGAAATTGTGTAAACTGCAGCCAACAAAAAATGCACCACGGCTCCCCCAGACGGTAAAAGAGGCAGTAGTGGTACACATCAATGGTAGACCAAACAAACTGTGGGGTGTTTATGGTGAGGGAAAGGCGGAAAGGATAGGTGGGGAAGAGAAAATAGAAGGAAAGAGGATAAGGGGAAGGATAGGTGGTGAGATAACAGAATGGGAGAGGGTAGGGGGCATGGGGAGTGAAAAGAAGGGATGAGGGGGGTAGGGGAAAGGGGAGAGGATTGGGGAGAATGACGGTAAGAGAGGCAGGGGTACATCAATGGTAGACCAAACAAACTGTGTGGAGTATACGGTGAGGGGAAAGAAGAAACGGGTGCTTGAGGAGAATGATGGGAAATGAAAGGAATGAGAGGGAAAGGAAAAGGAAACGGCATGGTCATTACGTTGGGGGGAAAGGGGAAGAATAGGAGAGTGAGGGGAGGGAAAGGAAACAGCATGGTGTGTACGACGAGGGAAGGGGAAGGGGTGAGAGGAAACGAACGGAATAGGAGGGAAAGGAAAAGAAACGGCATGGTGTTTATGGTGAGGGGAAAGGGGAAGAATAGGAGAGCTTGAGGGCAGAATGAGGGGAAAGGATTTAAAGAACGGTACGGTATACGAGGGTCAAGGGGAAGGAAAGGCATAGGGAAAAGGGGAACAGAAGGGACTGTGGAGAGAGGGAGGGAGGGAGGGAGGGGAATTGAATGTACTGTATATTAATCTAAATTACCGGTATTTATTTCACTCCCAACACCAAATATCTTCCAATGAAATTAATGAAAACATTTGATCCTCCCGGGATTCGAACCTGGGTTATCACATATATACAGATCTTAAACACTCCAACCATTACACCATCGGGACAGTTAAAGTCTAAGTACCGTACATGACTACAATTTGATATCCATTTATCGAATACTATATATCAATATATACCGTAATCAGTAGGTATATAACCTGAGGGGAAAAGGGGACAAAGGAAAACATAGGGGAAAATGGGACTGAGGCGAGAGAACAAGCGAGGGGAGTCGAGTGTATACATGAGGGTAAAAGGGAGGACACAAGAAAAAAGGGGAAAGGAACACGAGGGGAAAGCGAGACTCGAGGGAAATGAACGGCGACCAGACCCTAAAAAATAAGAGGGGTACATCAATGGTAGACCAAACAAACTGTGCGGTGTTTACGGTGAGGGGAGGAGAGTGAGGGGAAGGAGGACAGGATAGGTAGGGGATAGGAAATAGAAGGGGAGAGGTTAGGGGCATGTGGGAGGATAGGTGGGGGAGAGAAAAGAAGAAAAGATAATAGGTGGGGAGAAAAAAGGGGGAAGGGGATAGGGGCAGGGAGGAGGATAGGTAAGGGATAGAAAAGAGAAGGGGGCAGGGGGGTAGGATATGTGGGGAGAGAAAAACAAAGGGGAGGAGAGTGAGGGGAAGGCGGAAAGGAATAAAGGATAAGTGGGGGAGATGAAAGAGAAGTAGAGAGGATAGGGGCAGGGGGGAGGATAGGTGGGGATATATATTTGATTTTGTTAAGTACAGTACATTACCGGTACCTTTGAAATAATCATTATAATCATGATTGGATAACATGTACGGTACCGGTAATCATAATCGTAATCTATTACATCCAGTTTATCTGTAGCCTAATCGAAATCTTAAAATCAGGTTGTGATCGTAATCAATTACACTATTTGTGTTATCACCCCATCTTTGTCTTGATAGCGTAATGCATAAATGCGCGGAATTTCGGTGTGAGCATCCTAGGTTCGAGTCCTTGGATTGCCACATGTATTTGTTGATTTCATTAATTGAGTTTAGATGTAAAGTTCGTTGGTGAAAAAAATATAATTAGAGAATGGGAGAAGACAGACATGGATTAAGTTAATTAAAATAGGACTTCAGAGGCTATCAACCCTTCTGGATTAGTAAGCCAGCACACTGTAAGTCAAAAATAACATCAGGACTGGAGAGAGAACGGGAAGGGGAGGAAAGGAATGGGGAGAAAGAAAGTGGGGGAAAGGAACACAAAAGAAGGGGAGGAAAGGAAGGGAGGGGGGGGGGGGGGAGGAAAGGAAGGGAGGGGGGGGGGGGGTAAAGGAGAGAAAGGGGCTTGGAGGGAAAGGACAGCCGGGGTCACACGAGCAAGTTTTTTCTCGTATCATCTTAAGGATCTTTCACATTAGAATCGGAAACTAGGTAGAATGTGGATCATGTTAGCTAGTTTAATTCTTATAAAACTTAAATTCTGAAGCTGCCAAACAACAATTGCCCCTAAAATTTGACGGAACTATTGCTCGTGAGACACCGCCTTGCCCCTTGGGTAGCCTATGCACGAACAACATGGACGCGAGGGGAAGGAAAGGAAGGAAGTCTACATCCTGGTTTAGAACTAGAGGCATAACAAACGTGCGAAATTTTGTATTATATTTATTTATTATTTGTTTAGGGGAGTGGGTATGGTGGACTACACTGTTCACACTCTTAAGCCGGTATCACACGAGAGCTTGTATAGTCAACATTCGGTGATCAACATTTTTCTGGCAACATTTCTGGAATATTTTGCACTGGTATCGGAAACTAGACTGATGGTAGGTAAATTTATATGACATAAATAATTTAAATGTTGACCTCATAAGCTGCCAGACCAGTGTTAAGGATAAATGTTGAGGGAAAAAGCGCTCGTGTGATACCTGCATTAAACAAAATATATGGGTATGACAAGGGTAACTGAAGTGTCCACAATTAACAACCGGTACCACTTTAAGAGATCTCCCCGGTACGGTATCGTAAAAGCCCATTTATATTAAAGTATTTTTTCTTCATTTGACGGTAAATTGTCATGTCCCTATCTTGATTAGGCCTACTTAGCTATTACGTAGAGTTGTTAGCGAAATAGGTTGTTAATTATGAAAAATTGGCATTAATATAACTTAGACATACCGGTAATAATATAATATTTTTCCATTGAGTAGCGACAAATCCGGTACTAAGGGATTCAATAAAACCGACTATAGTTAGAAAGGTACAGTCAACTCGTATACCGGTAATCCGCAGTCTCAGAATATTGTTTTGGCTTATGAAAAGCTTAAAAGTCAATGTAGGCTATAAAATGTATAAAACGGAAAAGAGATCAATATTATTAAGAAATGTATATACGCAATACAGTTTCCTACAGCAATCTGAACAAATATAGTTGCATACTGGTAACTAAAATATCCGAGACTCTGCGGATTAAACGATTTGATGTAAAATCAGTATACCCTTTTAACACCCTTGATTTATGAGCGTGTATGCAAGAACATGGAGGTGAGGGGCGTAGGGGGGGGGGGGGGGGGGGGCAGGGAAGGGGAGATAGCCTACATCCTGGTTTAGACGAAACAAACATGCTATTTTTTCGTGAGGGGCAAGGGGAGGGGAAATACTGGATACGTGATATGTGGAGCAGGGTGAGGGGACGTGAGAGTGAGGGGGCCAGTAGCCAACCCTAACTCCCACAAGGGGTAGGGAGGATCAGCAAGAGACTCGAGAAAGGAAACAGAGGTGACGGGAGAAGAACACAACCAGTTGACCCACAAAAGCAAGAACACCTGCATTCAGAAGCACCAGTCACTCATCAGCCCCCGAAATCAATGGCTTCACCTCAGATGTTATAACTTAGTCCATTTTCTTGTATTTATTATTATTATTATATAAGTTTTTATGAAGGGATAGGGGAGGGTAAATACTGGTTTATTTGATACGGTATGTAGGAGGGTGAGGGTGTGTGAGAAGATATAAATTTTAGGCTAGTCTATTTTTCTGTATTATCATTATTATTATATTTGTTCATGAGGGGAGAGAAGATGGTGGGGGGGGGGGGTATAAGTGACATGGAGGGGGTGTGAGGGGGGATATGAGCCTAAACAGAATAAAATCGTCTAATAAAAGCCAGCAAGTAGAAAAATACATGCCTCATTGAATCTTCTAAGAGTTAACCCCTTCTGTACCGGCGCCGTCCTTTTAACTTCATTATGTGTACTATTAGACGAAACAGACTTTGAATTATCTCACTTAACCCTCTTTACTACCACAGAGGCACAGACCCTTCTTCAATTGCAGAAAATCGTCTAAATATAGCTAGAACAAAATGAAAAAAGACGTCGCCGGTACAGAAGGGGTTAAGGGGGTAGTGCTTGTTTTTTGGTCTGTATATTTAAGTATTAACTTTATTTTTGAGTTTCTTCGCTAGACCTTCGTAAAGCTTAAAAAACACCCCCTAGACCCCCCTTTCAAGATAAATGTGTAATTTTTCGGCAGAAAAATTTCCCGGCCAAATGCCGACTTTCTAAAATTACAGGCTCCCTATCGCTCGCCAGGAAAATATCGACACCAAAATGGCACGAAAGGTCTTAATATTGACAAAGAAATGGGGCGAAAGTTCTCAAAATCGCCAAACTAACGGAACAAGCGTCTTATAGTATCAAAACTATGATAAACCTGAGGGAGGAGGGTCCAGCAAAAGCGAGTACTACCTCCTAATGTGTTTTGCTGGTGATAAAGTGACTCGGAGCGGCATTATCGGATACATGCCCCCCCTGACTCCCAAGGCCACACCTGTCACCCCCCCCCCCCCCCCCCCCCCCCACACACCCCCAGGAGGGTGCCTGGCTCTAGTGCCTTCCTCTGAACCTCTCGTAAGTTCTTGGTAACCTACTGATTCTCTTGGCACCCTTGGCGCCCGCTCGCTCTCTCTCTCTCTCTCTCTCTCTCTCTCTCTCACTATATATATATATATATATATACACACACAGTATAAATCGACACCTGAATGACACGAAAGGTCTTAATATTGATAAAGAAATGAGGCTAAAAGTCTTAAAATCACCAAGCTAATGATCCAAACGTCATAACATCTGAAAATGAATGGGGCTAAACACGAGGAAGAAGGGGGCCCAGAAATACGACCCGTCCCCCTTTAACCGTGGAATGTATAAAAGGCGTGTGATGCTGTGGTGATCCTGTGGAGCGTGTCGCCAGAAGCAAGTCAACAAACACTGGTAGTAGAGCGGGTGGCAACAGACAAGCAGTAGAGGGTCAATGTTGGGATGGGAGAGAGAGGAGGGATTGGAGTGTGGGATGAAGGTAACAGTGGGGAGGAGGGGTAGAGGAAGGGAGGGAAGGAAAGGGGAAGGGAGGAAGGAAGGGAAAGGATAAATCTGTGGTGAGCTATGGAGCGTGTCGCCAGAAGCGCGTCAACAAACACTGGTAGTAGAGCGGGTGGCAACAGAGGGTCAATGTTGGGGATGGGAGCGAGAGGAGGAGGGATTGGTGGGTGGGATGAAGGAAAAGAGGGGAGGGTGGGGTGGGAGAAGGAGAGGGAGGGAAGGAAGGGAAATGATAAATCTGTGGTGAGCTGGGTAGCATGTCGCCAGAAGCACGTCAACAAACACTGGTGGTAGAGCGGGTGGCAACAGACGTCAAGCAGAGGGTCAATGTTGGGGATGGGGGAACGGTAGTAGGTATAGGTGGGAGAGGAAAGAAGGCAGGGGGAGGGGTACGGTAGGTGTAGGTGGGGGAGGAAATAAGGGGTTGGGGGGGGGCGGTAGGTGTCGGTGGGGGAGGAATGGAGGGAGTGGGCGTGGGAGAAGGGAATGAGGGGAAGGAAATTGGGTAGGTGGGAGGGAGGGGAGAAAGCGGTAGGTGTGAGAGGAAAGAAGGGAATGGGGGGGGGGGAGGAATTAGGTAGGTGGGAGGGGGTAGGCGTGGAAGGAAGGGAGGAGACAATGGGCAAGGAAAGAAGGGAAAGAGCGGGGGAGAAGGAAATGAGGGGGAAGAAATTAGGTTGGTGGGAGAGGGAAGGACGGGGTGGCAAAGGGAGGGATGTAGGGGAAAGGAGAACGCGGTAGGTGGCAGAGGAATGGACGGAGTGGGCGTGGGTGCGGAAAGGAAGGGGTGGATGTGGGAGAGGACTGGAGAAGGGACTGGCGTGGGAGAAGAAACGCAATAGACTATAGACTGGTCAGGGTCAAATCGGTACCATCCTAGAGTGCCCGATTAATAAATATAATAATATATACATAATATACCACACAATAATACTGTACCATACAGTGCTCGCATCGTTGTGGAGTTGTTGTTTCGAGGTGAAGCTTTGTAAGTTTGTCAATCTGTGTGTGTGTGCGTGCGTGTATGTGTGTGTATTATAAGTTACTGGTATCTTTCTAACAACAAATTGGATCTTAACATAGAACAAACATGTACCGGTAACATACTGCGTCTCCGCTTCTTAGTTTAATAGCTATAAATTATACTACTCTAATAGATTCCATTGTTATGCACGGTATAATATTCCTCCATTGTTGGGACACTTCCCAATGAGGCTTCCATCCCCAACAGGACATTCAAGGTGCTACTTCCTGATTTGAGCTAAACTTCACATGGAGATGATTGTATTACCCCAACAAGCGCGGGATGGGTTGACGAGAAAACATGGATAAAGCTCGAAATCCTAACCAAAACCTATATACTGGTGTAGCTTGTAGTCTACGATGCTGAATCTATTCACAAGACTCAAGAGTAACTACAATAGCCTATATTAAAATGAGTTTAGTAGTGCTGGGGCTTGTACAGAAAGGTAACTGACAAACCTTTATGAGAGAGAATACAAAGAGACCAGTGTGTGAATAGCAATAATGGCGTTTTGGTATAGATGAGGGTGTTAGCTAGCGTAGTTCTTAATGGTGATGGAGTGATGGTGATGATGGTAGCAGTGAGTGTGTGTGTGTAGGAAATGTGTGCATGAGTAGGCTGTGTGTGTGTGTGTATGTAGGCAATGCGTGTGTAGGGAAGGCTGTGTAAGTGTGTGTGTGTGTGTGTCAATGCAGCAACAGTGCTAAGTGTGTTCTGGTGTGATAAGATAATGCATGTGACAGGCCCGTGTGTGTATGTGTACGTGTGTGTATGTGTACATGTGTGCGTGTCTGACCACATTGTCTGGGGATGTCTTATCTTGTTTTGACGGTCTGGGAGGCTGTGTGTGTGTGTGTGTGTGTGTGTGTGTGTGTGTGTGTGTGTGTGTGAGAGCGAGTGAGAGTGGGTGTGTTAATTGAGAATTTAGTAAGTGAGTGAGTACAGTAAATGATTATCTGAGTGATTGAGTGAGTGAATGTTTAAGTCTCACACTCACACACTCTCTCTCTCTCTCTCTGTATTTACCTAATTGAAGTATACAAGAGTTGAGCTTTTAGGCTCGTATTGTCCCGCTTCCTGAGTTACAATTGTCTAACTGTGTGTGTGTGTATGTGTGTGTGTATGTGTGTACTGTACTGGACTTACCGTGACATAGGAGCCCCTGTCACTCAGAGCGACAGGTTGACGACAAGGCAACACATCTATAACCATCAGTGTGAGAGAGAGAGAGAGAGAGAGAGAGAGAGAGAGAGAGAGAGAGAGAGAGAGAGAGAGAGAGAGAGAGAGAGAGAGAGAGAGAGTGTGTGAGTATGAGAGAGTGAGAATGAAAGAGAGATCGGGAGAGCAGAGGAATCAAACCGTGGAAAATAAATACGGTACCGGTATAGGCTACACAGAGAGAGAGAGAGAGAGAGAGAGAGAGAGAGTGTGAGTATGAGAGAGTGAGAATGAAAGAGAGATCGGGAGAGAGAGAGGAATCAACCGTGGAAAATAAATACGGTACCGGTATAGGCTACACAGAGAGAGAGAGAGAGAGAGAGAGAGAGAGAGAGAGAGAGAGAGAGAGAGAGAGAGAGAGAGAGAGAGAGAGAGAGAGAGATTAGAGCGAGAGAGAGAGAGAGAGAGAGAGAGAGAGAGAGAGAGAGGGGGGGGGGGGGGGGTCGACAACTATATAACCACTTGTTGTGACACCCACCATTACACTCAATTGTATTAAGTCTCACCGCCCGCATACATTAAAGGATACAACACACTTCATATATATATATATATATATATATATATATATATATATATATATATATATATGTTACAGTTCATAACCCACAGGTATTTTGAAATTATATCAACGCTTCAATGTAATGCAAAATACCATACCGTAATGCAGATACTGGTAGTCTAGTATAGATTAAGAACTAAGGGATACTGAAGTTCAAGACCCAGCCACCACTTGGGCAGCAACAGCAGTGATTGGATGCAGTCTTAACCTGATTGGACACACACCTAACCTGTATTATTACTAGCCCATGTTAGGATCATGCACCACCCCCTCTAGGCTACCTACCCGGCCGAGACATACCTTATCGAGTATAGGCTAGGTTTTGTAGGCTATTCTGTTGCATCGCAGCATCAGCATATGAATGAGCGGCTTTATAGGACGAATGGGCTAGGTTTTATGGGCTATTCTGCGGGACATGTATGAGCGGCTTTATAGGATATATATATAATTATATATATAATTATATATATATATATATATATATATATATATATATATATATATATATAGGGCCTATATAATATAGGCCTATACTTAAGTCCTAAAAAATTCATCTCCATAGTTATTCGTACCTGTCATTTGAATAGTACCGGTACATTTAGATGATTTAGATACCGGTACCTGATGTCCTGACAAAAAGCTTGTGCCGTATTACTCCTTAGATTCCCATTTACTAGAGTGGATCGAGAGGCCATTCCAAAGCCGGGTAAGATATTAAGGTGTTGATAGCCTGAATATAATAACGATTTGCACCATAATACTGACACTGAAAGGGTTAAGCTTTACCGTACCTATGGCCCAATATAATCGTTTGTACACTCTGATGCCAGTCTCTAGCCCATTCATAAATATTCGTGGACGGTTGACCTCACCTATTTCTGCTTATGGAAGTTACAAGTATATCTGGAAACTAATTTATGAATATAATCAACTACACATCAACTATACATCAACTACAAAACTGTGTGCTAATAAAAGCAGCTAATTATTTAAAAGCATATGGAATCAAATTGTATCGACATCTAAGTGTAGGCTACCACAAGTAAAACATTCAGTGCTGTAATCATAACACTGGCAAAACTAAACCCACATAGCCTAGGCTATTGAAAATAGTTACATTGTAAAAACCACAAGTTTCGGCTCATCTTGAGCCTTAGCCTATATATTTTTTTTCAGAGGGCTTCAAATATTACACCAAGCGGGGGGAAGGGCGTTGTCAATGTTAGTAAGTTAAAATAGGACTTCAGAAGTTCTGAGGCTATCAACCCTACTGGATTATGTGCCAGCACACTGTCACTGTAAGTCAAGAATAGCGTCAGGATTGGAGCCCCTTTTCGAGAACTCCAATCCCTTGCGTTGTCAAGCAAGACGAAGATGTGGGTTTAGTTTTTCCTTAATGGTCTGTAGTTTTACCTTGCGCGGTGTCGGTGGGGGAGGAGGGGCTGGGGGTGGTGCTAGTCAAGTTTTTATGGACGAATTCGCCTCGAGCCACCCGCGTGTCGGCGACCACTTGCAAGAGCAGGGCAGTGGCTACGGCCCTCACCCACAGCCCTTGCAAACTGGGATCCATTTTGAGGGTGAATTTAAACCCTTTTCTGGCACTGTTCTGTGTGCTTCTAAATTTAAATATTTTTCTGGCAAACTTGTATAGCCTAGGCCTAGCCTATGTGTTCTGATGTTAGACCTTTTTCTGGCAAACTGTTATAGGCCTATGTATTCTAAATTAGGCTAAAACCTTTTTCTGGCAAATTGTTAGGCTATAGGCTGTGTTCTTCTCCTGTCACCTCCTTTTCCTTGCTCGTGTCTCTTGCTGATCCTCCCTACCCCTTGTGGGAGGGCTGGCTACTGACTCACTGACCTGTCTTCGGGAACGCCTTCTCACTTAATTTTGGCTGAGGTTCGGCGATTTTATGGATTTTGGCTGCTGAGGATAGGCGATTTTATGGATATCTAGATTATTGCCGATACATGATCTATCGATATTGATGTCAGTCCAAAGCCCTTGCAAACCAGGACCCATTAGCAGGGATAGTTTAAACCTGTCAATCTTCGGGGACGACTCTTCACTTAATTGTGGCTGACGATAGGCGATTTTATTCAGGTTTTGGCAGGCCCTCTATCTAGAAATCAAATGTCCTTAGCCATAGCTCTAGCAAACCTGTGTCCATTTTGAGGTGGTACGCGAATTTAAACCCTTCAGTCTTCTTTGGCCTTTTCATTTCATGTTGGCTGACTTTAGGCACTTTTACTAGTCTTATGAAGGACCCTTTGGATCAAGTGGGTCTAATCGATCACAGTTCACACCCTTGGACCCCCACACTTCCTTTCTAAACTGGATAAAAACGTCTACGAATAGCCAGAATAGACTACCGGTACACGCCTCCTCGTATCTTGAAAGGGATAAATGGGTACGTCTAGCGAAACACACTACATGATATACCCCCAGTCATATCAGACTAAGTTATCCCTAGGTTTAAAGTGATCCTCAAGCGGTTCTCTCACTTTATACTACGAATGGTGCAGATGTGGTCCTGTTGGTTAGTTATCTTAGCTAATCGAGGAGCTGGTTAGAAAGTTTTCAGTGCGACACAGCCATCTGGAGGGAGCGGATCGAGCTACACACCCACCCGCTAACACTGGCTCTGGCATACTGAAGTTTCGATCTTCTATTAGCCTAATTATAGGGCGCTGCTGATTGGCCACTGATAACAGCTCCCGGGTTTTCATTGGCCGGCGGAGGGAGTAGCGGGGTTGCCATTGGCTGAGGATGATGTGGCTTGGTGACAGCTCCGGCACACGCTAGGTTTGCATTTTATATGACACAATTTTTACGCAATATAATGCACGAGCAGTAGATTATTTCCACTTTGAATGTTAAGGTATTATATGATTATGCAATTTATAGAGTAATGTTCAAATGACACATCTTACAAATGAAGAATTGAAGGTTCTAAAAATGTAAAACCTGGCAACCGCTTCTGCTGAACCTTTGCAAGAAACCGATGGCACTCCATGGGACGGGGGTCTCTAGGGAAGGTGTCTGGCAGCCATATTGACACTCCTTTTGTCCTATACAGTCGCCTTCAATAGTTAGGTTCAATTAAGGGGGGAAGGGCGTATATATTTGCTCATTTATGTAACTTGTTATTGTTTATTTTTGTCCTCCCTAGACCTAAGCTTAAAAAACAAAACATCTGCCCAAAACCTTCCTTCAAGATAAATTTGTACATTTTGCAATAGAAATATGTCCCGGTCGAAGACCGCTTCTTCTTAAATTACAGATTCGCTATCGCTCGCCACGAAAAAATCGACACCTAAATAAAACGAAGTGTTAATATTGACAAATAAATGGGGGCGAAAGGTCTAAAACTCGTTAAACTAGAGGGCCGAACGTTTTATAATCTGAAAACTAATAGGGCTAAACATGAGGAAGAAGGGGGACCAGACAACAACAAAAAAGACCCATTTCCCCTTCATATATTTCAGTTTGGGATGCATAATTGATCACTTGCGAGATTTAGGCTATAAGGAAGTTGGAGACGTAAACATCGATATAAAACACAAAGGCAATAATATTGAAGGTTTATGATAGAAAGCATGATTAATTTGATGCTATGCATTTAATATACTACGTCCATATTTTAGCTGGCAACTCTGCTGAATATTAATTAATGCTCTTAAAATTGCGAAACTAAATATGTTTCTGTATGTTAATATAATATATTTCGCTACCCTTTTACCTGTAATAAATATATATATATATATATATATATATTATATACTGTATATATAATTATACACACACACAAACACGCACACACACACACACTTTATCTCACTGTCACACACACTCTCCCTCTTTCTCTTACACACACGTGTGCGCGCGCGTGTGGGCTGTCTGGGATCACATATACACACGCGTGGGGTCAAGGAAGTGCACATAAACTCTGGGTACACACATAAACATACATGGACGTGGAGTTTGGCAGGGTTTGAAGGTAAGAACACACACACACACATTCTCTGATTCGTGATAGGTAGGGTTCTGGGTTAGCTATAAGATCAGGTAAGGTATAATAGCTCTGAATGGTGATAGGTTAGGGTTCTGGGTTAGCTATAAGATTAGGTAATGTATAATAGCTATGACTGGTGATAGGTAGGGTTCTGGGTTAGCTATAAGATCAGGTAAGGTATAATAGCTCTGAATGGTGATAGGTAGGGTTCTGGGTTAGCTATAACTTTAGCTAATATATAATAGCTCTGACTGAATAAACTGAGCTATTATTGGTGCATGACTCTCCCGCCCAACAAAAGAACATCGCTGTTGTCAGGATTCAACTGTACATAGTATTATATTCCTTATACTAAATTATTTTTGTTTCATCTTATATATACTTTATACACTTCATACACTGCATTTATACACTTCATACACTGCATTTATACACTTCATACACTGCATTTATACACTTCATACACTGCATTTATACACTTCATACACTGCATTTATTTTACTCAGTCTTTTTGCTAACCTAGTAGGCCTGTGTGTGTGTGTGTGTGTGTTTTTTGTTTTTTTTATTGTATTGTACTAAGTCTGTTCTACTCCTCCTGGCCAACCAAAGACATCTCCGTTGTCAGGATAATAAACAAAGTTCCGCGCGAGTTAACAAAGCACAAACGAACGAGCAGCAAGTTGTCCCCCGTTGCTGCCATGATTCCCTCATATACATAGACAAATTCAATTATAAACTGCCAAAACGCGTCAAAATCCTCAAAGGGTTGATTAAAGAGGCACCAGCTTGTCGCCTGGTCGCTGACAAGGAACATTGTTTTTATGCGGCGCCTGGATTGGGGCACATTTATCAAGCAACTTAAACCAAACGAGAGTCAGTTGTTTATTTTATTTATTTCTGTCTTCCCTCTTGCTCTCTCGCTCTCACGATCTCTCTCTCTCTCTCTCTCTCTCTCTCTCTCTCTCTCTCTTCGGTATTTTATTTCGATATACTTTTTCTCTCAAACAAATTATTTGTACCAATGTTTCTATCTTTGAATAAATATATATATATATAAATATATATATATATATATATATATATAGATAATATATATATATATATATATATATATATAATATATATATATATATATATATATATATATATATATATATATATATATATATATATATATATATATATATATATATATACCGGTATATATATATATATATATATACTGTATGACCCGCGAGCTTCATAATGTCTGTAGTGTTAATTACGTAGGCACCAAGTTGACGGCTCCCGCTGTTAACCCATTCAGTACCAGTGTCGTTCTTTCAACTTTATTCTGGCCACAGTAGACGATATTCTTCAGCTTAAAAAGGGCCTCCAGCAATTAATTGTCTTCGATCTATCTCACTTAGCCCCGTTTAACTATCACAGATCCTTCTAATTCTGCACACAAACGTTTAAATATAGCTAGAAAGAAACAAAAAGACGTCGCCTGTAAAGAAGGGGTTAAGGGGGAGGTAGTTGCTTTTTCTGGACACCTTTGTCCCTCATGTTTAGCAAATTGGTTTTGAGATTTTAAACGTTCGGTCCATTAGTTCGGCGATTTTGAGACCTTTTGTTCAATTTTGTTATCAATATTAAGACCTTTCGGGCCATTTAGGTGTCGATTTCTTCTTGGCGAGCGATAGCGAGCCTGTAATTTTAATATGAATCGGCCTTCGGCCGGAACATTTTGCTATCGAAAAATTTACACAATTGTCTTGAAAGGGGGTCTAGGGGATGTTTTTTCAAGCTTGATGTGAGTGTGGCTTCTTTTAATAATTATATGTTGACTAGTTAGAAGAAACAATATAAGAAACTATAAGAAACTATATAAGTTATAAGATACTATACTCGTAAATCAATCGTGTGGCTTCTGTTAATAATTATATGTTGACTAGTTAGATGAGTTAACCACTGCATATGAAACTGCACTCGTAATTCAATCATGGGCATTATATTTCCATGTATAAGATCACGGATAGGAACAAAACTTATGTGGGCAACTGTACAGTATGTATGTGCACTGTATATATGTATGTACAGTATGTATGCATATATGCATACCACTCATAATCCAATATATTCCTACGCAGATGACTCAACACTCCACAGTTCCTTAACATTTACCAATTCTTTCACCCAACCCGATCTTATAAATTCAAAAATAAACACTGCAATTTCTCTGAACCAGGACCTTTCTAGAATTATTGAATGGGGACAAAACAATCTAGTTTCCTTTAATGCACAGAAAACCAAGTACATTCAATTTTCTAACCGACAGAATCTCACTGACTCCCATATATTTTTTAATGATGTAAATATTCCCACTTCCCCTAGTATTGACATTCTCGGTGTAACATTAACTACTAACTTGAGCTGGACACATTATGTTAGAAGCATTGCTAAGAATGCCTATAAAAAACTGGGACTCCTGTACTGAGTTCGAGAATTCTTCACTGACGAGCAGTTGGCCGTAATATATAAGTCATGTGCGTTCTCAGATGGATTACTGTTCACCTCTGTGGAGTGGAAGTGGAGTGGTTGCATTGAGGCAGTTGGACAAAATTCAAAATAAAGCTATTAGATTAGTCAATAACCCTGCAATCACACAGGACCTTCCTACATTATCCATACGAAGAAACGTTGCATCCCTTGCATTATTCTACAGATATTTTCACAGCAATTGCTCCGAGGAACTTGCTTCAATTGTGCCGCCTCTCCACATCTTTCCCCGTAGAACTTGGGCAGCTGAGAGCGCCCATGAATTTACACTTTCTCCTCCACAATGCAGAACTTCTGCTTATCAAAATTCATTTATCCCTAGAACTACTACTCTTTGGAATTCACTTCCCTCGAGTTGCTTTCCACAAACTTACAATCTACAAAAGTTTAAATCCAGTTGTTACAAACAGTTTATGAATGGAGGATGCCTTTAGGCACATGGACCTTTTTGTTTTATCTGTGTTTTTCCTTCCTCCGTTTATTGTCTCTTTAAAAAAAAAAAAAAAAAAAAAATGTATGTATGAATTTAGGAATGTATACATGTGTGTATTGCATATATGAATATATGCATTTATGAATGTATTTTTTTTTTATCAATCTTTTTACTTACCTATACTCATATATCTATCCCGCCCTCCTGATGCTTGGGGGGAAGGGGGGAGAGGGGAGGGGGGAGGGGTAGTGGAGCCAAAATGATTTGCCTTAAGGACAAAGAACAAAAAGCAGGATTGGGAGGTGGGCAAGAAGAAGAAGAAGAAAAAGAAGAAGAAGAAGAAGTGGAAGAACAAGAACAACAAGAAGAAAAAGAAGATGATAATGATGATGATGATTATGATGATAATGATGGTAATAATAATGACATACTTAAACAAAAACAAAGAAAAGAAGAGAATTAAAGAAGCAGAGAAGCTTGTACCAACAAAAAGTAGAGTACTAAAACAAAGAGATAAGATACCCACACACACACACACACACATATACTATACATACACAAGCTCATAACATCATGCACACTCACATTATAGAACACACACACACACACACACACATACCTTCCTAACATCAAACACCCATACACACACACCCATACACACACATACACAGACAGTATTGATTGGTCTCCGAACAGAGTCATGTTTTTTCCCCTTATCGTCTGAGAGAGGTCCCAATATGGCGTTTGGGATACTGGGCGAGGCGGAAACTTGAAAACACACACACACACAGCCTCATAAACACACCCAAATAAACACACATAAACTCGTAACATCAAGCACACACACATACTCTCACAATCTCAAATAAGCATACTCACACAGACACACATTTACATACCCTAAAGCACACACACACACACACACTCTCTCAGAAATTCAAACACAAACAACGTCAACCAGACACACACAGACACACAACAAACACACACATACCCTCCTAATATCAACACACACACACACACACACACACACACCTTAAAACCTCAAACACACACTACGTCAACCAGATACACACACACATACAAAACACACATACCCTCCTAATATAAAAAACAACACACACACACACACACACACCATCACCGTACACAGTCATGTTTTTTCCCCTTAACAGAGAGGACCCAATAAGGCGTTTGGGACACTGGGCTGGGCGGAACCGGTCTGGGATGGAAGGCAGGGAAGTGTGGGGGTGGAGGTGTGGGGTGGAAACTGTGGGTGTAGATAGGGGGGGGGGGGGGGGTGAAAGAAGTGTGGGAATTGTGGTGTTGCGAGGTGGGAATTGTGGGTGTGTGGATAGGTGGAGCTTGTTGTGGGGTCTGGATAGCCTATGTGGAGGTGGGAGTGCTGAATTGGTCTGGGATGGAAGGCAGAGATGTGGGGATGATATGTGGGAGTCATGTGGATGGGGAAAGTGTGGAAGTGGCGCTGTGGGAGTGGATTTGTGGGATATATGTGGGTGAGAAAGGAATGGAGGGAGGTGGTGTTGTGGGGTTGGGAGTTGTGAGAGCTATGTGTGTGGGGGGGGGGGGGGGGGACTGTTGGGGTTATGTGGCGTAGCTATACCCTGTTCCAAATGGGTAGGCCAGAAACCGTGAACCCTAACCTCTGTAACTCAAAAAGGGCTAGGGAAACATGGGCTGTACATTTCCACACCTATTCCCTGGCTGACCCTTCCCAAGTGGTAGAAATATTAGCTTGATTACTCTATTCGTTTGCGAGTTATAGAGGTGAATGTTCAAGAGTTTTGGCCTACTTATTTATAACATGGTATATTATGGGGAGAACTGAGGGAGAGTTGTGAGATGATGGTGATTTGAGAGAGAGAGAGAGAGAGAGAGAGAGAGAGAGGGGGGGAGAGGGAGAGAGAGGGGGAGAGGGAAAGAGAAAGGGCAGGTGAGACAATTACAGGTGTTGCCTAGAGCCTGTCTGTTGTTATTACCTGGCGCCATCCTCTGTGTCTGTCTGTCTGTACCCACCCCCTTCTCTCTCTCTCGCTCGCTCTCTCTCTCTCTCTCTCTCTCTCTCTCTGAATCTCTCTCTCTATGTTATTTTTTTGTTTGCCAGCATCCACACTGAAGGGTAGTGAATTAAGGTTATTAAGTCAAGTATCCTTCCTGTCCTGTTCGTCTCTTCTCTCTATCTGTCTCTTCTTATCTGCATATCTGTCTGGCTCCTCTGGCGTCTCTCTCTCTCTCTCTCTCTCTCTCTCTCTCTCTCTCTGTTGACACTATGCTCACAAAGTTTGTCTCTAAATATGGAGAGAAGTTCAAGGTTCAAAATTAAATGCATATTAGCCAAACAAATCCCAAAGCAGTTCGTTAGCTAAAATAGGACTTCAGAGGCTATCAACCCTTCTGGAATATTAAGCCAGCACACTGAAAGTCAAGTACATTTACAGGACTGGAGCCCCTTTTCGAGAACCCCAGTCCCTTCCCCAAAGCAATCGAAATAAATTGAATAAATAAAATATAATAACAAGTAAAAATAAATTGAGCAAAATCTAGAAATGACTGACTTGAACAAGGAATTGGATTTTCTGGTAAGCATTGACCTAAAAATTTAAGCAGTGTATTGGAGCAGAGCAAAATACCAGAAATCATTGGGTTATATTCAGAGGGAACTTAAATAACTATACTCGGTTTCATTTCATCTGACGGTAAATTGGATACCTTAGCAGCTGATTTATCGACAACTAACGGAAAATTGGCGAAATTAACAAACTACCAAGTCTCTGTTTCCTATTAGTTCCACATTTTCATAATGTCCAACAAATTTCGCTACAGAACCTACATAATAGCGGAGTAATCAAGCTGAAGACATAGCATTCTACCGCCAGCTGGGATAACACAGAGTATAACACTTAGTTCTGGTGTCTCCATGGGATAAGCATTTACAACGGCACCTCGTAGCTACTTTCTACTTTTCCTATTAACTGAAGAGTGTAGAGAGGGAAGGAGAGAAAGGAAGCTGTTGGAGTGGCTTTGTTATGTGTGTTTAGTCTGTATACGTCGTCGAGGTGTGGCTGGATGATACCCACCCCACACGTCTAAGAATACAAGGGACTGGAGTTATCGAAAAGAGGCTCCAATCCTGATACGCTATTCTTGACTTACAGTGCGCTGGCTTAATAATCCAGAAGGGTTGATAACCTCTGATGTCCTATTTTAACTAACTAACTAACTAAGAATACGGCTGTATGTCTCGGCCACCCCGTTGGGATCGTAAGACCTGTGTGGCCAGTGTATCTATGTAAATCTCTCTCTCTCCCTGACCACTGGGCCGTATATACTGCCTTGCATGGTTGGTTAAGAGTACTCCTGCTTTGTGTGTGGTGATAGTGGTGATAGTAGTGGTGATAGTGGTGCTAGTGTTGAGGGTGGTGATAGTGGTGATGATGGTGAGAGTGCTAATAGTAAAGGTAGTGGTCATGATAACAAGAACGGTGATAATAGTGATGGTAGTGGTGATAGTGATGGTGATGATAGTAGTGGTGATAATATAATGGTATAGCCTCGTCCTTGGTAATAATAACACATAACTGGTGGTGATGAGTGGGGTGTTACGTTACTAACTGTTCTGTGGTGTCTGTTACAATGAGGGAGGCGGGGCTATACTCCTCCTCCTCATCATCCCCCCCCCCCCCTCCTCCTCCTCCTCCTCCTCCAACTCCTCATCCCCCTCTTCCACCTCCTCCTCCTCCTCCTCCTCCTTGTTTGCTATCCTTTTATCTAACTCGTAGTCAATAGATTAGTAGTTTTAGATATCCAAACTGCCCCGTAAGGACCAATAGGTCTGTTGCAGTTTGTTCTTCTTTGTATTCAATCCACCTCCTCCTCCCCTCCCCCTCCTCTCTCTAGAGACCTTATAGTAACCGATATAACAACGCAAAGATAAACACAAGTACGCGATATTAAAACAATAATATAAAACAACGCAAAACAAACAAACTAATAGGCTAAAATGTTAAAACAACAATAAAAATAACACGAACAACAAATATATGATAGAATATTAAATGAAGAAAGAAACATGAGTCGTATGTAAATTGCTAAGTAAAAAGGAGGAAATGTTTATTTTATTTTTGCATAGCCACTTTTTCTAGTATTCGTGTTTGCAAAACTGCTTTCTATAATATATCTTCTGCGATGCTTGTATAGTTTAATATTTTGCATTGCTTCAAATCTGCATGCAACACTGGTTTTCGCAATAAATCTTTTGCAATATTTCCTTTTTGCGTTCATCAATCGTGCAATTTTATTATTTGCATTAATTCTTTATCTGACACTTTTGCTGTATGTGTGTGTGTGTGTTTGTGTTGTGTGTTTGTGTGTGTGTGTGTGTGTCACGTGTATGTAGTGTGTGTGTTGCCCACTTTGCTCCATTCTCCAGACACACACACACAGAGCCACATAAACAGACGCAAAAATACTCTCTCTCTCTCTCTTAGATATATCCCCTAGAATTAAGCCCTGACCATCTAGTTTGAATCTCCCACTCTCACACACACTCACAGTCACTCTCGCTTACACACACACACGTTCTCTCTCTCACTCACACACTCATTCTCACTCCCACTCTCTCTCTCTCACTCAGTCTCTCATTCACTCTCAGTCTCACACACACTCTCTCTCTCTCGTTGATATATCCACTAGAATTAAGTCCGGGCCATCTAGTTTGAATCTAGGTATGTGTGTTCGTGTAACCCTCTCACTCTCACTCACTCTCACACACACGCTCTCTCTCTCTCTCTCTCACCTGCCCTACCCCAAGCTACGAGCATCATTGTCGTGGACTCGTTAAAACCGGTGAAGCTTAGCGAACCAGTGAACCGAGACTATGGGAAGAACAGATGTGTGAGAGAGAGAGAGAGAGAGAGGTGTCGATTTTTTTCCTGGCGAGCAATAGCGAGCCTGTAATTTTGGAAGGAACAGGCCTTCGGCCAAGAAATGTTTCTACCGAAATATGTACAAATATATCTTGAAAGGGGGTCTAGGGGGTGTTTTTTAAGCTTGATGGAGGTCTAGCGAGGAAACTAAAAGATAGAGTAAATAAATAAATAAATATATAGACCAAAAAACAAGCCCTACCCCCTTCATATTCTTCTGGAGACAGATTACTTTAATCGGTTTCTTTATCTTTGAATAGCATTCAACTTAATCTGAAGTATTTTGGTATCTTATCCTGAATTCCTGTTTTATCTCATGTTGATAACGTTTCATGTGATTTTGAAGATATTATTAAATTCAGATAGTACCTTACAGTGAATTACAAAGCGTTTATTTAAGGGGAGGTTTTTAGTGTGTTTCCTAGACTTCCATCAAGCTTGAAATTACAGCCCCTTGGCCCCCTTTCAATATAAATTTGTACATTTTTCGGTAGAAAATGTCCCGGCCGAAGGCCGGTTCCTCTTAAATTACAGGCTCGCTATCGCTCGCCAGGAAAAAATCGACACCTAAATGGGACGAAAGCTCTTAAAAGTGACATAAGCGGGGTAAAAGTTCTTAAAATCGCCAAACTAATGGGGCGAACGTCTTAAAATCTCAAAAGCAATGGGGCTAAACATGAGGGAGAAAGGGGTAAAGAAAAAAATCCCTCAAGTGGAAACCTCCCCTTAAGGGTGGGTGGGCGTCTTTATTAGCTCGTTTATATACCGATTTATTTATTTTTTTCCTCCTAGACTTTTATCAAGCTTAACACACAAAAAACACCTCCAAGACCCTCCTTCAAGATAAATTTGTACATTTTTCCATAGAAATATGTCCCGGTCGAAGGCCGGTATCGTTCGCCAGGAAAAAAAAAAAAATCGACACCTAAATGACACGAAAAGTCTATTGACAAAAAAATGGGGCGAAAGGCCAACACGTCATACAATCTGGAAACTAATGGGGCTAAACATGAGGAAGAAGAGGGGGACCAGAAAACGACCCATCTCCCCTTAATTCCGACCTAGAATATTGAAGAACATAATAATACAATTCTGAATGACTTGGTTTCCAAAGATTAATTAGGCTTGGTGGGTCGGAGAGGCTGTGTTCCCTAATCATCAGTTCAATACAGTGTAATTCACTTGCTTGTTCGTCAAGGAGAATCCACGCAATGCGAGCTAAGCTCATTATTATCGCGCCTCCTTAACTGGGAATGTATTGCGTGAAATGCATGCTAAGTGTTTATGTATCGTTGGAATGGCTGTGGATGTGTGCGTAGTCTGTATTTTAGCCAATTGGCGACATCTGGAAACGAAGGCTTAGGGTTAATCTGTACGATGCCATTCTCACTACGGTACCAGTCTCACCCGAAGGCTTAGGTTGACCAGTAGCTTAGGTTGACCAGTACGATACCCATCTCACCTTGTAACCGATCACCAACCCCAGATGGGACGTCACAACTTAGTCCACTTATACAAGGTTCCTATTTATACTGCTAGGTGAACAGAGGCTACACCGTTAGGAGACTTGCCCAAATGTCTCTTCCCCGCCCGGGTCTCGAACCCGGGACCTTCTGGTTGTGAGCCAGACGCGCTATCAGTTACGCCACGGGGAGGTGTGTGTGTGTGTGTGTGTGTGTGTGTGTGTGTGTAACCATTGAACTATTACAGTTTTAGGGTATAATGTGTTTGTGTATGTGTGTGTGTGTGTGTTTGAGAAAGAGGGAGACGTGTTGTGTGTGTCTGTGTGTAGGTATATGTGTGACTACATGTATGTATGGATATTTATATGTGTGTGACTGTACTCGTGTGTGTGTGTGTATGTGTATCTGTGTGTGTGTATACCTTCAGACGCCATTCAGGGTTCTCTTAGACACGATCAAGGCTAGCAATATAAGACAGTACAATTTATATATTCTCTCTCTCTCGCTCGCTCTCTCTCTCTCTCTCTCTCTCTCTCTCTCTCTCTCTCTCTCTCTCTCTCTCTCTCTCTCTCTCTCTCTATCTATCTCTCTCTCTCTCTCTCTCCTACTCTCTCTGAGTCTAAGATTTAGTGTTGTTGATGTTGTGACTGGTCGTGGATGAGAGAGAAAGAGAGAATAAAAAGTCTGTATACAGTATACTGTATATATATATATATATATATATATATGTATATATATATATATATATATATATATATATATATATATATATATATATATATATATAATATATATATATATATATATATATATATATATATATATATATATATATATATATATATATATATATATATATATATATATATATATATATATATAATATATATATATATATATATTATTAACATGGGTACGTGTCTGTGTGTGTGTTTGTGTGTGTGTGTCTGTATGTGTGTGTGTGTGTGTGTCAGCTATCGTCAAGCATCACTACATCCCCGAGTTCTTTGTGTAAGTCTTTATTATTAATAGGTGAAGCGGGGAAAACCAACCTAGCAACACACACATACACACACGCAGTCATATATACACACACACACATACAAGACACACACTCTCCTCTCTCTCTCACAAGACCGACAATAATAAACCCAGCTTGCAAGAATAATATAAAACTTATATTTTATCCTCTCATCTTTTGACGTACTGGAAATTTATCGAGTAGTTTGAGAACCTCGGTAAACAAACGTGCAAATAGTGAGGCTATGTTAGTATTAGGAATAATAATAATAAAATAATAATATATACATTTATTAATATATATATATATATATATATATATATATATATATATATATAGATAAAGGTATAGGTATCCTTCAAAATCAGGGGTGATTGAGGTCACGATATCATAAGGCTCGCGTTCTATTACAAGTGGACCAACTGGATTCAACATTTTTCACAGATTGGAACTGGATGACACTGAACACCATAACCACAGTCACCACCACACCCTTCTTTTTCTTATTTATATATAGGACATTTACAGCAAGGTGTCCTACTCTCCTACATAGCTTATACATTTATCTTATATTTGATTTTATTCTACCTCTCTTAACTCAATCAAACTGCTTACCAATGTGGCCATCATCACAGCTTTCTTCGAAACTGCCACTACCACCCCTATCAACACCACTATCACCACTCTCTCATCACCACCACCACCACATCACAGCTTTCCCCTACACTACCACTACTACCACCCCTATCAACACCATAAGCATGTCAAAACCATCAACACTACTATCACCACTCTCCCACCACCACCACCACCACACCCAGCCTCATCATAGAATTTCCCGACACTACCACTACTACCACCCCTATCAACACCACTATCATGCCACAACCATCAACACCACTATCACCACTCTCCCTTCACCATCACCACCACCACAACACCCAGCCGCATCACAGCTTTCCCCGACACCATCACCACTACCTTACTCCAATACCACCAACACCACTACTGAGGGCTGTTCCTATCCAGAGTGAGGTTTGGCATCCTCTACCCTACCTTAGCCGTTCTGTCTGTCTCTTTTACTATACTACTATTCCTTCTAGGTGCTGGTGAGATCGCCCGATTGGGTGGCACTGCAAGGGGGGCTGTGAACGGTGGGGGCATTGGGCCGGCGGTGCAAACCCGTGGGCTTCTGATCCCCTACCCCGCTGACCTCTCAGAGGCAGATCTCATCTCACCCTGCCTACTGGAGTCTACTGGACTCGGGACTGATCGGCCAAACAGTCTGGGGAACTACAACAAAAACAATATTAACACCACTACTACACTTTCCAACACAGTCATCACCACATGACAGCTTTCCCCATCTTCATCACCACCACACCTCACCATCCATCACAACATGACAGCTTTCCCCACCAACACCACCGCCACACTACCTAGTCCCCTCCGGCAGCATATATTAAGTAAACAACATCACATCCTGGATGATGCACATCCTGCACGTTGATAAACACTACCAACCATGTGGTACAATGGCTTCAGTCTCAAAAAGGCATTTCACTTAGAACATTGCGGCACACTGTGCTTCTCTAGCTTCAAAAGATACCTGCAGCGATTATCAATATGGTGCCCAGACTTTATACAGTAATAAAGAGCGCTGTCAAGCATGGATAGGCACTGGGTAGGCCTCCCCTTCTTCCCTGTGAACTCAAGAGTGAACCAAGGGTGTGTGCTGGCATCTTTACTTTTCAACACTTGAATGGATTGGCTACTGGACTGGGCAGTCAGTCGTACTCAATGCAGAGCACTGGTCGGCATTTTCAATAACTTTGTTCTTGATATTGCAGATGTTGCAGTGATCCTAACAGAATGATTATAGATTCTCGCACTTGTTCCTGATGCACAAAAAGAGAACCCCTGATTCAAAAGTTCTCTTGGAATAAGAGAGAGAGAAAGAGAGTGTGAGAATGAGTGAGAGTGATAAGAAGTGGAAGGAGAGAAAGGATAAGAGTTAAAGAAGATAGCTAGCTAGCTAGATAGATAGATAGATAGAGAGAGTGAGTGAGTGAGTGTGAGAGTGAGCAAGATAGTCC